>JAULJZ010159923.1:0-27106 GCA_032270985.1 Heliamphora pulchella
ACTCAAACTTATCAATTACTTGAGAATAAATGTCATTTGCCAACCAAACTATGCATCCATGGAAATTCTCTTCCAAGCCATTTGGTTGTGATCTCAGCAATTCCTCCATTTTTCTCTAAAACTCATAATTTTAATTGAATTAATGAAAACTAAACGGAAGTATGACTAGTAAGCAAGAAACATATTACTTTCTAATGACAAAAAATTCTGAACACTTACAATGTTCTCGACTGTTGTTTCATTAACCGGCGTACCACCTTTCTTTGTATGAGTCGTTATAGATAGCTGTGCTCGATTATGTGCAACTCTTTTTTCTTCCTCCTGTGTTTAAACAATTCAATCTTTATAATAAAAGCATAATATGATAACCAACTTAAAAACATCAAACAATCCATAAAATTCTAAAGACCAATTCTTTCTCATGTTGTGCATACGTTTTTGATCCTGCTATATGTTGATCTTTTTTGTTCTCCCTATTTGTTTTGTTCTTCTCACTAAGTTCTTTTATTCAGAAAAATATATATATATATATATATATAATGCTGACAATCATACAATTACTTTTTCCAGCTTTGGTCATAATTAACAAAATTTTCAATGCATGTCTTTTCTTTAAAAATCAGTAAGAAACAAGGTCGGCATATTGCTAATGATTAACTATTGCAGGTGCTGTAGCCACTATTTGTGCTGCTGCCTTGGTCACATCAAAATGTTTTGATTTTAAGTTACATTTTTAATTTCTCAATTTCTCATCTAACAGCATCAAGATATTAAGTTTGATTGTCATTCTTTCTTCTCCATCTTCAGGAATAACAAATTTAGACTACAATTACATGTTTTAATGTGAAAATAAAATATAAACATTTCAAAAAGATACTAAAAAATTAATGTGTAATATTCACAAATAGTAACAAAAAATATTTTTAACTATAAATTATTACCTCAATAATATTAAAGCATTCTTCTTTATAATGATCTGGCACTTTATGCCAATTACTGCAATTAATAAGGCATAGATTAGGCTTCTTAGCAACAGTTCTTATAAAATGATTGAACACACCACCTTCTAATCTAACAGGTTGAAAAGTTTTATTGAATGTTATCATAATTCGTTTTCTTGGTGGCAGATTCCAAATATCAGATATTCGTGTAACTCCTCGTTTGTTACGCTTACATGTTTCATTTGAATTTTTTTTTAAAATGCTTAAAATATTAGATGCCACCAATATAATGCACATAAACTACGACAATAATATGAAATGAAATGATAAAAATAAACTATGTACACCGAACCTGTAACTCTAACTTGTAATTTCCTAAATGAATGATCATCAATGTTATCATCTACATTTTGAGTGTGTGAGGAGTTTTATGACGGAGCTTGTGGGGGAGGCATAGCGGGGTTGTGAAGAGCTATGTGACTGCGTAGGCTATGAAGATCCATGTGACTGGATAGGCTGTGAAGACCCATGTGAAGTGCCATTTGACCGATTAGGTTGTAAATCAACCTTCATGTCATAAGTACAATATCGTTTTCTTGCCATGTTTGCTAAAAGCAATTAATAACAAACAATTGATGACTTACAAATAAATGCAATTTATTTACTCAATTAATAACAACAACTAAGTGTTACCCAAACATTTAAAATCAAACAACTTGTATAAAAGATTATATGATTGGGCATTAGTCACTAACAAAGATGGATAAATAATCACTAACAAAGGCATCAATCACTAACAAAGATGGAAAAATAATCAATAACAAAGGCATCAGTCACTAAGGTATTGGTTTTCAACTTTATATTTGAGATACTGGTTTCAACTTTATACAATTCACCAATGTGAAGCCCTCTGCAAAACGCAAAGAAGCCACTAGAAAAGTAACACAAGTGCCTGATATATCATTTAATAATATTCGCCCCTCTGATTCTCATATTGTCTTCCATATGATGGGACAAATAATCATAGAAAGTAAAGCTTCGTAGATATTTTAATCCTAAAAATCACAAGCCTTGCAAAATGAATGACTTTTTAACCAAAAAAACCTTCATCGACCAAACTCAAACCTTCCTAGCATATCAAATCAACTGAACAAAGCCTTAATCAATAGCAGTAACCTAAAAAATCAACTCTATGTCAAAAGGCATTACTTTAAAATTTTCTAAGGGTGATTTAGAGTCTTCAGATGATGAGGCAGAAATTGATCCCGAGATTATGGGATTTATTGTGAAAAAGTTAACAAAAAGCTTAAATAAAAAACCTAGCCTCAAGTTAAAATTTAGAAAGTTCGGTGACAAAAGTAAAAATGTGGTTAAGTTTAAAAAGAAAAAGGCAAAAGCTCAGAACTAAAATATACAATCCTTCAAATGTCAAGGGTATCAACATATTGTACAAAATTGTCCAAACAAATAGAAAAAAAAATGTGTTTATTGTGACGTGAGATGATGAAATTGAGTCATCTGATGATGGAACCAAGTCCAAACCAGATAATGAAGAGGGCAAGTTTGTTGCCTTTGCTGCTTCCACTGGATCAAGTAGGTTTGAATTCTCTGATCATGAATCACATGCGTCTCACAGTGATTCTGGAAAAAAAGAACCAGATTCAAGTTCTAAATCTAAAGAAGTGAATGAGAAAGATCTTCAGTGGGATTCTGATAAACTTCACAGATAAAGTTATAAAATGACCAAAGTTATCAGTAAACTAACACTGAAGATCAAAACTATGAAAAAAGAGAATAATGTCCTAAAATCGAACTACCTGAGTCTCAGAATTTGATTTCTCAACTAAAAATCTTTAAAACTAAAATGACTGAGAAACTAATTAGTTCTGACAAATAGAGGAATGAGCTCATTGAGTCATGTGATTTCCTCAAATCGAAAGTTTCAGAACTTGAGTTGGAATTACAAGACTTAACAAAATTTAAATCTCGGTTTGAGGCAAGTGAAGCTAGAGCCAAATTGTTAGAAACTGAATTACTAACTACTAGTACCACTCTTAAGAAATTGAATGCAGAATCCCTGTGTTTGAAAGAGATCATAAGCTTGTAGAAAGTAGCATCAGACCGAACTAGATTAGGCTACGTGAAAAGTACATCTGGATCAAAGAATATAGGTAAAATTAATTTTGTGAAAGCTATCAGCATGGTTACGGGTATGGAAAATGGTTTAGAAAAGCCTAAGCAAATCAGAACTGAATTCTCAAGAAAAACTGCTCAAAACCCTTTACCACAACCAATTGAGATTCAAAAGTTTGTTCCTACTTGTCATTTTTATGGTATTATGGGTTATATTAGGCCTTTTTGCAGAAAATTGAAATCCCTAACTTCATATTAGCATGTAAGAAAATTTGAAAAACAACATGATTAAATTAGACTTTTATAAATAAATAAAAAAACTCTCGGCCAAGTGAGCACTCGAGCGACCAACTGGCAGAGAAATGGGAAAACTCACTAGCAGTCGCGTGCTAGAGCGAGCTCTCTATATGCTCGAGCAGACCACTGGTAGAGAAACAAATATGATCACTGGCAGTCCAGCACTCGAGTGGACAACTGGCAGAAATCATATTTTGGCCAGAAACCCGGCACTCAAACCAAATCTTTTCCTAAAATTTATGTTATCGAGGTTCGAAAGTCTGATTTGAAATGTAATGTAGTTGATACTGCTTTAAAAGCTTAAAATTTTTTCATGTGGTATTTCGACAGCGAGTCCTCCCGACATATGTTAGGAGATAAGTCCTTATTCTCAAGTATTGATCCATATGATGGAGGATTTATCACATTTGGAGATGAAAACTCATCCAAAATTATTGGGAGATGATCCATTTTCTCTCTAGGGCTACCCAAATTGGACAATATCCTTCTTGTAGATGGCCAAAAAGTAAACTTACTCGGCATTAGTCAGATGTGCGATACACACCATGAAATTCATTTTACTAAAACTAAATATTTGATTTTGAATAAAAAAGAAAAAATTAATATTCATGTGTTTGAACTTCTGATAACTACTACAGAATTTTGCTTAAAACCGATCTTACATGTCATTCAGCTAAAATTGATAAAACTGAATCGTGGCATCATTTGCAGTAATATAAAAGTTATTTGTAAACTTTGTCAACTAAGTAAACAAATTAAAGTCCCGCACAAGAAATAAATCAGCTTGCTACACAATCTCCTCTACAACTTCTTCACATGGATCTTATGAGTCCTACTAGAACAGAGAGTATATGTGGTAAGAAATATATCTCTCTTGTGGTGGATAACGTTTTTAGGTTTACCTCAGTAAACTTTTGCTAGAAAAATCTAACACGTTTGCTGTGTTTAAATCCCTATATCTTAGATTGAATAATGAACAGGACAGAAAAAATCAGCACATCATAAAGATTAGATAAGATCATGGTAAGAAATTTGAGAACTCTAAATTCTCAAATTTCTGTGTTGAACAGGGAATCTAACACGAGTTCTCTGCCCCTAAAACACTACAACTGAATGGTGTAGTAAAAAAAATAGAGTGGTACAGGAGATGGCTAGGATTATGCTTCATGATAAAAACATTCCTCTCAAGTTTTGGGCCGATGCCGTAAATACTGCCTACTATGTTATTAATCAAGTGTATTTACGACTTGACACCAAACAGACTGCTTATGAGTTATGGAAAGGTAGGAAGCCAAATGTGAAATATTTCAGAACTTTTTAGAGCAAATCTTACATATTAAAATATCGTGAACAATTAGGTAAATTTGATTCCAAAAGTGATGATGGGATATTTTTTGGCTATTCTATTAGCAGTAGAGCTTAAAAAGTTTATAATTTACGTACTTTTACTATTATAAAATATGTTAATGTAGTTGTTGATGATACAACAACTTTTAAAGAGGCATTGATACCGAAAGTAGATCAGACTAACTCTCAGATAATTGAAGATTCCGTTCAGCCCACCTCTCCTAAACAAATAGTGGATGCAAGTTCTGATAGTATGACAGCACCAAAGGAACAAGCAGTTTTGGAACCCTCCTCACGAGTCAAACTAAATTATCAATTGGAACAAGTGATTGGAGAGGTAATAAAACCAATGATGACCCGCCGACAAATGCAGAATCAGATAAATCAGGTAAGTCATTTCTGTTATGTGTCTTTGATTGAGCCAAAAAATATGAAAGAGGCTTTGACTGACGAATTTTGGGTGAATGCTATACATGAGGAACTTGAAAAATTTAACAAGAATAATGTTTGGGAATTAGTGCCTAGACCGGAGAATGTAAATGTTATTGGCACTAAGTGAATTTTCAAAAACAAATCTGATGAACAAGGGACTGTTGTAAGAAATAAGGTTAGATTAGTGGCACAAAGGTACACACAAGTAGAAAAAATAAATTTTGACGAAACCTTTGCACCAATGGCTAAATTAGAATCTATTTGTGTTCTTCTTGCTGTGGCTTATTTTCTTAATTTCAAATTGTACCAGATGGATATGAAAAGTGTCTTCTTAAATGGCCAGCTGAAAAAAGTAGCTTATGTTTAACAACCTAAAGGTTTTGAAAATCCACACTATCCTGATCACGTATACAAGCTTAAAAGAACTTTGTATGGGCTGAAACAAACCCCTTGAACATGGTATAAACATCTAACCATCTTCCTGGTTAACTATGATTTCATCAAAGGAAGTGTGAAAAAGACTATTTTCATTAAAATGGACAAAATTGATATTTTGGTTGCATAGATATATGTTAATGATAGTGTTTAGGTCTACTTGTGAATCTCTTATCCTTTTATTTTCTGAATGTATGCATAAGGAGTTTAAAATGAGTATGATAGGTGAATTAAACTACTTCCTAGGTTTACAGATTAAACAGTTTGACGATTAGATTTTCATCTTACGATCAAAATATGCTAAAGGCTTAGTTAAGAGGTTTAAACAGGAATCTACCAAACCCATTCGAACACCTATGAGTACATCTATAAAACTGTCAAAAGATGAAAAAAGTATAAATATTGATCAAACCATGCTCAGAAGTATGATAGGGAGTCTTTTGTATCTCACAGCCTGTAGACCTGATATTGCTTTCAGTGTAGGTATTTGTGCATGTTATCAGTCTAATCCAAATGAATCACATTTAACTGCTGTTAAAAGAATTATCCAATATGTGAATTCCATTGTTGAGTTTGGCATTTGGTTTTCCAAAGACACTAACTCGAACATTGTATATTTGTCTGATGCTGATTGGGCTGAATGTGCAGATGATAAAAAAAAACACATCAAGAGGTTGTTTCTACATTGGTAACAATTTGGTTTCATGGCACAGTAAGAAATAAAATGTTATTTCATTGTCTATAGCCGAGGCTGAGTATATAACTGCTAGTAGTTGTTGCACTCAGTTATCATGGATAAAACAAATGCTCTCAGATTATGGTCTTATCCAAGAGTTAGTAATTATCTACTATAATAATACTAGTGCTATTAACATTTCAAAGAATCTTGTACAGTACTATAGGACTAAGCAATAGACATAAGGCATCATTTCATTCGTCAGTTAGTTGAGGATAGCATCATCACCCTTGAATACATTGATACCAAAAGGCAACTGGCTAATTTGTTAACAAAACCTCTTGAAGCACTTCAGTTTGAATTTCTTAGAAAATCTATTAGCATTGGCATTTTGAGTTAAAAGAAATTGTTTTGTTTTTTTTTTCTCTTCTGTGCTCTTAATTTGTTCTAGTGGTTTATCCTATGCGAAACATCTCAAAATACTGTCTAAAGGATTGCTGTCAGAAAGATATAAAAGTATAATCTTACTATGAATTATTAAGATTTTTTTTTCATGTAATGATTACAGTATGTGCGGCTAAATATACATGTGACACGTACTAGATATTGGTTAAAAAATACTATTTGAGTAGCCACTACAATAGAACCTCATTGTTGATATTAATGTCTATAACTACCCACATCTATTTATTTATTCATTGCTCTACTCTCACTCAAAACTGTGTGTGCTATACAATGCTTACAGAAATGGCTATCTATACAAATCTTGCTCGCTTTCTCATTTGTTATAGTGTGAAAGTCACTAGTTATATTAATTTGCATCTTGCTTGTGGAAATGGCTACCTATCTGAATCATGCTTTCTCGTTCATGTTAGTGTGTTAGCCACCATTTATGCAACTGTTCTTTCATGCTATTGGAAATGACTATTTATGCAAACCATATCTTTTCGTTCATATTAGTGTGAAAACTGTCAAAAATAGCATAATTTTTTTTATATATTCAATTCTTTGTGAGGCGGAGCTTCCATGCATCTTCAACAAATATACATTGAGACTTGATTTTGTTTCAAAATATGTGTTTTGACTAATTTTTATTTTTATCTATTGTATATTGATCGCACATATGTTAACCACTGCTCATGTGAAAAAGTCCCTCAAAGGTTTGGGGTCTGACTGCTGGAAGTTCTCCTTGACAAGGTCTCGTGACTCTATTTTTTCATGTTTCATAATTGGATTACTCTGTTCTATCTGAGCTTTTTTGAGTTACAGATGTTGAGTTTTTATTAATTTAGATAATAAGTTTATGTCTTTTTTGTCAAGATGCCAAATTCAGGTTTTTTTTTCTTATCATAATTCTCTATCTTGCTTCATTAGGTTTAACACGGCCAGTGAACCGCTCAAGCAGCTCTCTATGCTCTCGAGCGATCCAAGTTCTTTTTGTCTCGCGCTGTTGTTTGCTCGAGCGGCACTCTGTGCACTCGAGCAGTGTTTTTTTTCTTATGCCTCGATTTTTTTCTCGCTTGAGCGGCCTTCTGTGCGCTCGCGCAACCTTGGTCTCTGTCCATCAACTGCTCGAGCGGGGTACTAAGCGCTCAAGCGGACTGTCGGGGATGACCAAAAATTAAAATCAAGCTTTTCACTATCCTTGGTTCATTTCAGTTACAAAACTTTCCCAAATCTCTCACCACCTCTTCTCTCTTACTCAAGTTTTGTTCCAATTTCCCTCATTAAGGGTTAATTTTATCGTCTCATCTCTCAAGTAAGATCAAATCACCAAAAGCCCCTTGTCTTAAGTTCGGATTCATGGTTTCATCTCTCTAGGGTTTCGATTGGATGGTTTTTGAGTGTGTGTGCTCGTGTTTGGACCATCATTTCTGTTGATTCTCAATATTGTATTATGACAAAAACAAGTTTTTTTTTAATTGTGTGTGACCTATCTCGTGTCTGAACCCAGGGTTTAGCCGCACCTAGGGTTTCCTCGTACCTAGGGCTTGTGATTTGTTTTCTCTTCACCTAGTTTAGGTGATACGGCTCCGGAGGGGTATTCTTCACTTGTTTAACCATGAGCTATGTTTAGCAAGGCTTCATTTTGGGTGGTGTTGGTGAAAAACACTAGGTTTGTGATTTGTGTTTTAGGGAAAGTTTGAGCTGTGTTTTGCACCTTATGGTTTGCCAATTGAATTGCTCTTATGAGTTGACTTCAGGTTGTGACCTTGATTTTGATTTTGAAACTTGAATAGGAAATTGGGTTTTCCATGTTGATCTTGATTGTTGATTTGAATTCTAGCATAGAAATTGCATCGTTAATCTTACACAACTGTGATATCTTGAGTATCTAGTTTCTCATATTTATGTCAACTTTTGTTTGAATATGGATATTGAGGGCTCTTCATTAAAACTTGAGACCTATTGTTGAATTTTAATCTCATTGCTCAAACTTGTTTGCCTCAATGCAAGTACTGATTCATCTTCTTCCCTGATCTTATAGTGGTGCTACATACTATTTTAGATTATGGTGTTCTGCTACTCATGAGGTTTTCATGCCATGCTTGCATACTTCTTTTGGGATTTGAATGTTGGACATGATCACTAGTAAGCTTTGCTTCGTGGACTGTTGCATATTGACTCAAATAACACATATTCTTAATTATCTGTCATGCAGTAGCATGCCACCTCGCACAGAGAAGACTGCTAGGCAATCCTAGACCTAGTATGACAAATCACGCTTCATGTCTCTAGAAGGTGAAGAAAATTTCAACCATTTATTTGCTGACCGACCAATTCTGTTAGAAAAAAAGGGTTGGAAGAAAAATTGTCGTTTGAAGAACTTTGCTAGGACTATGATCTTTTAGTTAGGCTATATGAGTTGTGTTCACCTGAAATTACTAAGGGAGAAATTGTAAAGAAATTAATTTATATTAATGTTTATTTTTATTTAAATGGCAATCCATGGTGTTTTAAAGTTATTAGAACTCTATTAAGATTTTATGATAGGATTTAAAGGGTTTGATTCAATCTAGAATCCTATTAGAATCTAGCTCTCATCTATACTTGAGTTATCTGATATTAAAATTCTATTTGAAGATTGAGTTCGTGGTACATATAGACGAGCTATTGGTACAAGCAATCAAAGCATGACACAAGAGAGAGGTTCGGCCACCTCACCGCTTGAGCGCCCAAAGGACCACTTGAGCGGATCCTAGGCGTTTTAATTGGATTGAAGTTCTGCCTACCTAGGGTTTAATGATCTATTTAAGGGTCATTAGGGATGCACGAAAATTACTTTTGATATTCAAAATACAGAGCTTCAAGATCATATCAAAGGATTGTTCGTGTCTCCAAAAATCATCGAAGATCATTCAAGAGAAAAACTTAAGACGGCGTTCTAAGTTCTAATGAAAAATTTTGTCGGAGAAGCTGCTACAAGGATTTGTTGTAGTAGAAATCAAGAGAATAACAGTGAACGAGAATTCGGCATACAAGCTTAGGATTAGAAGATTGAGGAGTCGATCA
Organism: Heliamphora pulchella; assembly: GCA_032270985.1. Classification (NCBI taxonomy): domain Eukaryota; kingdom Viridiplantae; phylum Streptophyta; class Magnoliopsida; order Ericales; family Sarraceniaceae; genus Heliamphora; species Heliamphora pulchella. The sequence continues at coordinate 9,775 of JAULJZ010159923.1, forward strand.
AAAAGTCTGTAAGTTGTATTGTAACTGTTTGTGTGATAGTTCTTGATTCCTGGACTTGGTAATCTCGTAGTTTTTTACCCGTTGAATTTTTTCACTTAAAAAATTATGCGTGTTGTGTTTTCTTATTGGTTTCTTATTTTGTGAATGTAATTGATTGAGTCGCTATAATATTATTTTCTATTAAAAATAAGAAAAATAATATTTTTCAATGTTTGATGCATTAAATTGGCATAATAATAGAGAGTAGAACGTATTAGAACATTAATCATGATACGAGACTTAGAGCATCTTCAACACTTTTTTTAAATAGTTAGCTAAAGTACAAATAAAAGTATAATTTTTATTTTAGCTAACTATTTTTCATATTTATACTTCAATATTACTTTCTATTTTTACTATTTATTTAAATTAAAAGTATCTTCAATAGGCTCTTTATATAAGTATATAAGGCTGTTGGGTAAAGTAACTATGCTAACTTATTTTTACAATTTCTAACTAGTTTTTTATTTTATTAGTTATTATAGAAAATGCATTTTCTACTAGCTATATTTAGTTAGAAAAAAATATTTTTTCAATAATATCTAATCTAATAAGAAAAACCTATTAAAATAACTTAAATAAAAAAAAATTCAATATGCCTTATACTTAGAGAATATAAGAAAAATTCAATATGTCTCCCAAATGTAACTGAACCCAAAACACCCAAAAGACGTAATGATAAATAATTATTATTGAGTACATCTCACAATGTAAGTGGCGTACGCAGAAAAATTCCTATATCACATGTGGCAAATTATTAAATATTTTCACAGTACTGTATAGACGATATTACGTTATATTTTTAATAAAAAAATAATTACAACATTTATAATATGAGTCATATTTTGTCAATTTAATGCATTAATTTCCTAAATTTTGAAAAATTTTATTATTATAGTAGTATTAGTTCAAAATATTTAAAAATTATATAAGTTCGTCTCTTTAATTTTTTTTTTGAAAACTTAATATGTATCTTTTTAAGAACTTATAAAAATAATTCGCCTCTCCAAAATTAAAATCATGCCTCCATCCTCGTCTACTGTAAAATTTAACTCTATTCTATTTGGTGGAAGCATCACGTGAACTTGTCACATAATTGAAGATGTTTGGTAAAGTTATTGCTTGTAACTTTCAGTTTCTTACTACTAATTTTAATTATAAATTATAATTTTTTTACAAATACCTATAATTTTTTTTTACAAATTATAATTATTTTTTTTATATTTTAACTACAAATTATAATATTTATCAAATACTTATAATTTTTATTATAAATTATAATTTATAAATTATTAATTTTAATAATATTAAATACCAACAATATTCGGGGAGTACCGAATAATTAGTCATCACGGACGTGCTTGAGGAATCTTGCCGTCCTGAACGAAATCCATTAAATAATTTTATAACAATGGGAGGACGGACTATCCAGCTAACCCCTCAATACCATTACGCTAGAAAGCAGGGGTCTATGAATAATGGAAGCCACCTGCTTCATCCATATTATTTGACAAAAACCGTGGTCCCAATACTGAATTCAATCCCTCTGTTCACAGCTAATAAGGATTTAAAACACAAAAAGAGAAATGAAGAAAGAAAAAAAAGTTTTTTTTTTTAAAGGAGGGTTTCATATCTAAAAATTATTAAAGAATTAGCATGTGTTTGGCTTAATTTTTTTAAAAGTTTTTTTGACTTTTTAATTTTTTAATAAAAAAGTAGACATAAAAAAATATTAAAAAAATCAATTGATTATAGAGAGAGGATAATCAAGAGGATTTTTTAAGAGATTTTTATGTAAAAAGCCTTTTAAAAAAGTTAGGCTAAATAAAAGCTAGTTTTATGTCTATTTTTTCCTTTTTCAAATATAAGTCCTGTTACTTTTTTATCTACCTAATATATTTATAATTTTGTTAAAGTAGTAAAACATTAATTTCTTTAGCTTTTAATCATGCTTGGTAATTTTTTAAGAAAATAAAAATAATAATTGCTCATTTACAAATAAAATAACTGTAACTATTCAAGGTTTTCATAATTTAAAACTAAAAAACTAAATTTGAAAAATTTCTTAATTGTGAAAAAAAAAGAAAATAGTTTTAAAATTAAAAGATTTTAAATTGAGAAATTTTCCAACATTGAAAAAGAATTGTTTCAAAATTGAAAAATTTTAATAGAGAAATATTTTAGTTGTAAAAATAAAAAAACTAGTTTTAAAATTGAGAGACAATTAAATTGGAAATTTTCTCAAGTTTGAAAATAAAATTTTCAATTCAAAGATTTTTTTATTTTTGAAAAAAAATTAATTTTAAAATTGAAAAAAAGAAAGTATCTCTATTTAAAAAAAAAGAAATTTATCAATTTTTTAATTTTATTATTATTTATTTAATTTCATATTTAATATAAATTTTATTCGATAGATTTTAAGTTTTATAAATAATAATTTTATTAAAAATAGATTTATATATCCCTATCCGACATTAAGATTACTCACGTCTAGGCTTTGCATTGTTGATCTGTTGTGCAACAAATAAAAATTCGTTTTATCGCATTTGAATACCCGTATACTGTTACTTGTAATTTTACTTTTTGTTGTTTTCATTCAATTTTCTATTGCTACAAGCTTTAGTATGAATGCTGATTGAATTTGGCTAGTTTACCAAATGAGATTCGACAAGCGCCACACGTGGTAAGCTGAGCACTGCTGTGCCTCAGGCCTCGTCCCGTGACAGTAAAATTAGATAGTGCTAACTGCTGTCTAGTGAATGGTGATTAATAACTTCATAAAGATAAATTTTTTTTAATATCAATATATTTTTAGATGTAGAATTTATAATTTTTACAAATATTAATATATTTTATACAAATAAATAAATAAATATATAAATATATATATATATATATATATATATTATTTTTTCACCACCGTTTAACGGGTAATAGTTAGTATTTTTTTTTTAAATTTATAAGGAAAATTTTAAGACACGATCCTCTTTTAAGAAACGATACTCGTTTTCATAAACAGAAATGCCCATCGGATTCTCCTCTGTTTCTCTCGTTTTCCGTGCACATCTCTTCATCTTTCTCTAGGGTTTTCTTGTTCCCCCCGCCCAATTCATTTCCGCTCTATTGTTTCCCACTTCAGACCATCCATCAATATCTTCTCTTCCGTCGCCGATGGGGGCTGCGTTCGTGGTGGTGGCTCTGTTGCTGTGTTCTTCTATGGCTGCCGCCGCCAGCAACTTCATCCGGGATTTCGACATAATGTGGGGAGATGTGCGCGCGAGGATACTGAGGAAGGGAAAGCTCCTCACTCTTTCCCTGGACGAAGTCTCCGGTTCAAGCATCCAATCCAAGAACGAGTATCTGTTCGGGAAGTTCAATATGCAGCTCAAGCTCGTGCCCGGAAACTCCGCCGGCACCGTCACTTCGTTTTACGTAAGCTCCTTCCTGTTCTTAATATTACCATTGGCTTCTTCCTATTTTTTGATGTGATACAGAGAGAAAAAACAGATGAAGTGAAAGGTTTAGATGTAATTTGGTATTTTGTTAACAGTTAAATACATTTTAGTTTTTTTTTTTTTGTTTTTGTTTTTTTTCCGTTTTGTTAAAAACCAAAATAAATGAGGGCTAATTTCACATTTATCCCTTAAACTCCTACTAGCGCCGTGTTTGGATCAAAAAATTGATGAGATACATAGAGAAAAACAGATGAAGTGAAAGGCTTAGATGTTATTTGGTATTTTGTTTACAGTTAAATACATTCTAGGTTTTTTTTGTTAAAAACAAAAATAAATGAGGGTTAATTTCACTTTTATCCCTTAATCTCCTACTAACGCGGTGTTTGGATCAAAAAATTGTTGGGATACAGAGAGAAAAACAGATTAATTGAAAGGCGTAGATGTTATTTGGTATTTTGTTTACAGTTATATACATTTTAGTTTTTTTTTTTCTTTTTGTTAAAAACAAAAATAAACAAGGGTTAATTGCACCTTTATCCCTTAAAGTATTACCAAATTATTTATATCGTCCTTAAATTATTGATCTGTGTATTACAGCCGTGAACTATTCGATTTAAGCCAGATTGATCTAAACCAAAACAGCCATCCAAATGTGGGACAGAAATATGGTCAAAGAATAGCTGTTAGAAGGGGTGAAGATTATTTTTCTCTGAAATCTCAAATGTTTTATTACATTCGCGCACCCAACCGCACTTCAATTGATTACATGATTAAGACAGTTGCGTTCAAAAATAATCCCCAAATGCGAGTCTCCCCTCAATGCTTAAGTACTCCGTTTGTGATGAAAACTAGGTTTTGTTCCATTCATCATTTCACGAAAGTTGAAGTGGTTTGTTCTTGTTTGAGATTTTAGATTTTGTCATGGAAAATCAAATTTAGTCCCGTATTTGGATGATCGCTTTCAATTGGATCAAGTTGGTTGAAATCAAATAGTTGGGGGACGGAAGAGACAGAATTGGTACTTTTTAAGGACAGCATAAACAGATTGTTAATAGTTTAGGGGTTAAGAGTGAAATTAACCCAACAAATAACATGGTTTGTGCATTTGTATATATCTTATTAAAAACTTTTGTTTTTTTGAAAACAAGTGCAAAACAAAATCAAACATGTTGGTGTTTTTACTTTTCAATTTTTTTATACATGAAAACAGAAAACGAGAAAGATATAATAAATATTGCCCAAAATATTACTAAATTTATTTTTATATTTTATATAATTTCATTATTATTATTGTTGTTGTTTCTTCCATTAAAATATAACCCCTCACTAATCTTATCCAGGTTCTTGTTGAATGTTGTTTTGGCAGCTATCATCTCAAGGGCCGGGACATGATGAGATAGACCTGGAATTCTTGGGGAATCTGAGCGGGGATCCATATGTTCTTCACACCAACGTGTTCACCCGGGGCGGGGGAGGGAGAGAGCAGCAATTCTACCTGTGGTTCGACCCCACTGCCGATTTCCACACCTATTCCATCGTATGGACACCCAACCGCATTCTGTAAGTTCCTTCCACTTCTGTCCAAGAATATCACATATATTTTTATAATATAACATATATTAAAATTTGGTATCGTTTTAAATTTGTTGATAAAAAATATTCCATATATTTTTTTTTAAAATATTATTAAATAATAAATAATTTAATATAATATTTCAATTAATTAGTCTAAGTTAATATTTAATTTCATTATTTTTGACAAGATAGCTAACTTGAAACTAATATAAATTTAATATTTTATATTTTTATAATGAACTTAACATTGACTAGTTCTAGAAATCTGTTCTACGCTTGAATTAGAGTATGAAAAAAAAAAAAGAATAGACAAAAATATAAGAAAAGAATTACATTTTTAAAAAATTAATTATGGATTGGTACGTATTTGGAATTTTTTTGGTAGTAGTCAGTATTGGCCATTGCCAACCAGTGCCAACTAATAGTTAGCATACTTGTTTTGTTCTATGACAATATGTGTATCGGCCCATATCAATTAGTATTGTGCGAGATTTACAACTATGTTTCTGTCTATCTTTTGAGTAACACCATGTTTAGGGAGATAGTAGTACTTATCACTTCGTCGTATTTTTACTCTTTAAAAAATAAAATGTTAATTATAGTAACTAAAATTTGGGAGTAAATGGCACTTACGGAAGCCCTGTTTGGGTTGTTAAAAATTTGAAAATTGGCTTTTTTCCCCTTTTCGGATGTTTTCATCATTGGATTAAGATGTTTTACGTTTTTGGTTTCTAGTATGAGAGTTGGAAAAAAAATAGTTTAAAAAAATTGCTAAAAATGAGACGGACAAAAAATAAATCTGGTTTATTCGTTTGTTGATTTATTTGTCTTTTTTGGAACTTTTTTAAAATTTTGGTTAATTTTTATTACTTTTGTGATTCGAGAAAAATCAAAATAAAAGATACTAAAAATAAAAATCACTAAACACCAAGATAATTAACAATAAATGAGTAAATATAATATATTATTTGAAACCAAAACCTATGGCTGAAGTTACAAAAGAACCGACATATTTGATAGGTGCTTGGTGTAGTTGAACACTTGAACTTATTAACTTATATAGTACTAGTAATTACTCGTGCCTAAAGGCATTTTGAACATAATTTAATTATAAAATTAACTTAAATAAAAAATAATCTTTTTAATTATTAAGATAGATATTCAAAAATAATATTTTTAATTTTTTAATTTTTAATTAACGAAATAGGTGATTTGCATATAATATTAAAAATATATATTTAATCAAAGATAAAAAAATTGAATTTGAAATAAAAGAAAAAAAATGTTGAATTTAGAATTAAAAGTGTGAAAAAATTTAAATTACAAATGGAGAGAGAAGAGAGGTTAGTGCCATATACGACACCTATCAACATCAACGCTCTTGTGATTTGTATTATAGATAGTTAAAAAGTTGTGATTATGACTTTAAGTAGAAACTATAAGTGTTTGTTAAAGTTGTAAATTTATAGTTTTAAGTAGTAGAATTTATGTTTGTTTATTTATAATTAGAAATTGCAAGCATAAAGTTATAAATACACTTTTTTTGGATATTTTTAACTTTTTGATGAATTGTAAGTTAAAAGTTATAATTAAACTCAAACAAATGCCATCACTATTCATCAGCTCATTGTTAAAAAGATAGATCTCGTTTGTTTGTTCGACTAGTCGGGATGCTTGTTGCACGAAGTGGGGGCAAGGGTAGAGGTGAAAGCAGGAGTGGAATCGGAAAGTGATGGTGTATGGAAAAATCTAAGGTTGGAAGCACTTATAGGAACGTTTATATATTTTATATATTATAATAAACATTTAAAAGTTAAAGTTAAGCAATGTAGTCCCCTAGTTAGTTTAGCTTACTACACCTCCGTATTAAACTATTGGATAAATTATACGGTATATAAGGTATTAAATGGTGGATTACTAATACCATAGGAATTGTGGTATTAAGAGGGATTAAAATTTTTAGACTATTTCTTACATGACACAATACTTAAAATAATTATACTTCATGATTCAATTATAAATAATACTATCAAATTTCACCGTATAACTAATATAATCTATTCCCACCGTATAAATAATACAATCTAACCCATACCTTTTATAACTAATACAATTTAATTTCATTATATAACTAGTACAATTCATTCCCACTATCTATTCAATCCAACCCGAAAATCAAACGAGGGCATAGAGTACACTTAAGGGAAGTCATATCCTATTGTTATGGGTGGCCTCCCAATTTTCTTGAGGCCACAAATTTTTACCCTCTTTAATTGTGTTTAAAGGCTGTAGAAAAAAAAATCTTCTTTCTTAGTCCACAACAATATTGTAGGTCTCTGTGTCAAGGTTAAAATATTTACAAAAAAGACCATTTTTATCTAAAGGCTTATCAAAAGTAAAAATTCTGTTTTTAAATAAATCCTTCAAAAGGACATAAAGTGCTTTTCTTTCCTACCGTCTCAATTATAAAGCTTGAATAAAACACTATTTCTTCGTTTGCCCATTGAAAAATATAAATTCCTTATTTAAAGGGCCACCAAATTTAAAAGCCCATCTTATGTCAAGATTGCTATATGTTATTGTTTAATAACTTGATATTCATTGTTGGGCTCGTTTTCTAACAGTTTTAGATTTTGGGACAATTGTGACTTAACATGGTATCAGAGCTCTAGTTCCATGAGGTATTGGGTTCAAGTCTCGTGATGTGTTTCTCTGTTATATTTGTTATTATGTACTCTGTGTGTTTGTGCACCTATTTAGGTTATTCATCTCTCCATATGCGAGATAGGGTTACATGTGAAGGGGAGTGTTGAATAACTTGATATATGTTGTTGGGTCCATTTTCTAACAGTTTAAGATTTTAGGACAATTGTTGACTTAACAGTTATAAACTATTTTTTAAATAAGAAAAGCAATAACCTTATCTTAACTATATGATATACAAGAAATATGAATTTTAGATCAAAGAATAATGCAAAAAACTTCAATTATTTATTTATTTAAAAGCTCCCTTGAGATTTCTCGAAAGGCCTGAAGACCATGTTTCATTGCAAGATTAATTTAGTAAGGAATAAATTGTCAGGAGATTATTAGTGTCAAACTATGTCAATACTAAAGTAAAAATTTATTCAAATTTTCATTTGATTGGACCATTTGATTATGAGGGTGTTTGGTGTAATTGAAATTAGGAACTTGTAGATTATGGTGAAAAGAAATGTGACTACAACTTTAAGCAGAAGTTACAAATATTTATTCCAACTGTAAACTTATAGTTTCAAGCGATTGAGTTTACGTTTGGTGATTTAAAATCAAAAGTTACAAGAAAAAAGTTATAAGCACAGTTATTTGAATTTCTCCCACTTTTTACTGATATATATGCTAAAAGTTTATTATTATTTTTTTGAACAAACATCCTCTATGAGTGAGAAAGAGTGAATGTCATCATAATTGTTTGTACAATAGTCTAACGATCCTCATATATACTCTTCCCAATTCCCGTAGTATTATTGTAAACATTCCATTTTAATTGGGCATAATTTCTAAGCGTTTGTAGGATCTCCCAATGATTAAAAAAAATGTGCATGGGAAAATCTAACTCTTAATATCCCTACTTAAACCTTAAACTATCTTTCCAATCATCTTAACCATACATTTTGAGTCTACTTTTCTTCATAACCACCAAGAGCCCAAAAAGCTTGAAGCCTAGATACTTGAACATGTGGCCGTGGGTTCCAACCCGATGGCCACAAGTTTCAGTCATTTGCATTAACGGTTACAAGAATGGTTCTTGCTGTTGTCAATCTAGACAATAGCAGATTGAGGCCACCATTCCATTTTTTCGGCCGTTATTTCAGTTCTTGGGGCTGCAAGTTTGGCCCATGATTGCGCAATCATAGGGATTTGATTGTATTACCATTAAGGGGGGCATCGATTCAAATCTGCCACCCTACCCCCTTCCACAACCCTAAATGATGGGAACCCTAGGTGTCCCCTCACCCAATAAATGGAGGGGTTTACCCTCAATCATTTCAACGAATTCCCGAGCCCCGAGCTCCCCAAAACTTTGCAAAACAGTCAACCCATGTACATTTTGCAAAAAACTGAGGGAGAATCTCCACCATGTGGGACTGAGGAGTCACCTTTTCGAAGCTTTTCGAATTAGAGCATGCTTCGAGGATAAGATTTGAGTTAAAAATCCAGTCTTGTTCTTCACTGCATACACTGTGATAGAACCACATTGGTGGCCGCAACTCTGTAGTTGCAGCCGTCAGTTCAGATGTCACCACAATGGTGACTGCCAATCTGGTACTGGGGTCGTCATTCTGTATATCATTTCTTCTTTATACTATCAATGCCCTGGGCTTCATTTTGTTCTTTTGTTTAGGTTCTCTTTATTTACTTTGATGTTCAAATGTATTTGGGTAAAAAAGAGCCACTTTGCAAGAACTACAGTGGTGGCCGTCAGTCTAGAACTGCGGCCGTCAATTCTATGTGCACCATTAAGATGGCTCTCATTCCAGTCCCTACGGCTGCCAGTCTGTTTGTTTTCTATACTGCCGTTTTCTGTTGTACTTAAGTTTTATGTTTTATTTTCTTTTTTAATTTAGTTTTGTTATTTGCTTTACTTTCTGGCATCACTAAAAAAGGACCCAACAACGAGTCAGTGTTTTACAAACTGATTATATGAGTAATTTAAATACTCAAAACTTATTTCAAGTAAAGACGTACTTTATGGCCAGGCCTTAGCTCTCGGTTCTTAAATTCCATTTTTAGAATTTCTCAATACCTTTCCAAAAATCGGGTGACGACTCATTTTCTAGTCGTAGACTCGTAGGTATCTTTGGATTTTCTGTCAAACAATTTCTCAGTACCTCTCCTTAAATTGCATTATTTTGAAATTGTTCCATCGCACTCCATTTACTTTTAGCATCCATAGCTTCAGATTCTTTTCCGTATACCATTGTAATGGAAAGTTTTATAGCATTAAAACTAATGCAGAGTTTTATGGTATTAAAACTATGTCATTTTATATGGTAAAATCTTCTATTTCAAAATTAGTATGTTTTCGATGTTTTATGCTAAACAAATATTTTATCAAAATTAAAAACATTATAATACAAAACAATATAATTTTATTGTAATGAAAATCTATATATATTACATTTGCGATAACCCAACACTCTATTACTCGAATAGAATTGTCAGACTCCGCTACAGTAGTGGATTGGATTGGTCCTTATCTATATTATTACCCTTGATAATTTGTCTAAATTTAATTTTATGATTGAATAATGTTTAAATTGTATTTTAGATACGGCCAATTGCTAGAGAGGATTTGGAACCCCATTGAATGGTGATGCGAAAATAGTGAAACAAATTGGTGATACATGGTTTCATGCATATTATTATCCCTTTTGCTCTTTCGCACACAATTCCGTTTTCACCTGGTTTTGTTTGTTGACTCCATTTCAGCTTATCCGTGGACGGGACGCCCATCAGAGAATTCAAAAACCTGGAATCCATCGGTGTTCCTTATGCAAGCAACCAGCCAATGAGGATCTACGCGAGCATATGGAATGCCGAGTACTGGGCCACGAGGGGCGGCCTCATTAGGACCGACTGGACCAAAGCTCCCTTCATTGCTTCCTACCGGGACTTCCACGCCAACGGTTGTGTTTGGTCTTCCGGAAGATCTTCTTGCCGCTCAAACTCCACCTCCTCTCCTGGTTCTCCAGGCAGTGATAACCGGGAGAATGATGAGAGAGCGAGCGGCTACTGGCTGACAGAAGAGTCGGATTTTGTGGTTTGGGAGAGCCTGACATGGGTTCGGGAGAATTACATGATCTATGACTATTGCAACGATGTGAAGAAATTTCCCCAGGGGATTCCGGCGGAGTGCTTTGTCGCCGGCATTGGATCGCCGAAACATGATGCTGCCAGTGGTTGATTATAAACTAATTTAAACACGATGCTGCTGCGAGTGGTTGATTATAACTAATTTGCCTATGCAATTGCCGCGATTCGTTTTTTCTTTGCTTTTTTTTTTTTTTTCTTTTTGTTCATTTCTGTTCTTGATCTCTGTAATTACTGAAACAACCGATTCACGATTCTATGTGCATCTCATAGGTAGTCTTATTCGTAAAAATTAAATGCTCGTAGGTAGAAGTTTTGAAAAATTAAATTCAATTGCTTTTTACTCTTTTACTAATGAAGGACAGGACTTGGGTGGAATATTAATGAAAGTTAAAAATCATTTGCTTTAAGCCCTCAACTAACAAAATAGTTTCGTTGTTAAATTTGGTATTTAAGCCTATTTTTGGATTAAAAAGTTTAGCTGATTTTTTTTTTTTGGAGTTTTTTTTTTCTTTTTTGAACTTTTTTTATATTTTTGTTTTAATTTTTAATTTTTTTAGTTTCTTGTGATGGGATGATTTTAAAAAATATATCTATTAAGGTCAAATTTGCAAAATATTTATTAAAGACAATTAGAAAGAATGCCCAAAAAAGGCTGTTAAGTTGATTTCTTCTGTGTCTTATATGAATTTTTTTTAAAGTTTTGATCAAAAAGTTTTATTTTTTTGTTTTTTCAGAAGAATTTAAAAAATATATTTATTTAGATTAATGTTAATAAAAATTTATTAAAGACAAAAAAAATTTAATAATTTTTTTTTAATTTTTTAAATAAAAATTTAAAAAAAACGTTAAAAAAAATTTAATTCAAGCACAAGTAGCTGTACGTCAGTGAATTTTGATAAATGTTAAAAATTACAGTAATAGAAATTTTCATTTGGAGGAGACTTAAATTTGAGTCGTAATATAAGGACTATTCCCAAGTAGGATCTCATTTTCAAAAGAATAGTTACGGCACAAAACGGCTGGCTTCCTCGGTTATCTAAATTTTTTAATGGGTAGATTATGTCTATAATTTTTGTATTTAAGAGTAATAATATTATTATATTTTTTATTTTTTAAAATATTACTGTACTTTTTTATATTTTTATTTTTATAGCACTTAAGTTCAAAATATAACTTTCGTTAACTTTTCAAACGAAAACATTGTTAAAATATTTTTTTTAATTTTAATTTTTTTGTTTAATTATAAAATTTTATTTAAAAATTTCTAAATAAAAAATAAAAAATTACTAAATACAAAATTAATTTTTTATCAAAATTAAAAACTTGAAAATAAGAAAATTAATAAATCAAATTTTATGTTACTTATTTTTGTATTTAGTAATTTTTTATTTTTTATTTAAAAATTTTTAAATAAGATTTTGTAATTAAACAAAAAAAATTAAAAAAATTAAAAGAGCTGTTTCAACAGTGATGCACAGAAATTTCTATTTGAAAGGTTAACGAAATTAACTTTTGGATCTAAGTGTTACAAAAATGAAAATGTAAGGGAGTGCAGTGATATGAAAATGTCAGTATTATTATTCTTAAATACAAGAAGTATATGTGTAATTTATCCTATTTTAAATGGAAGCTCAGGCGGTTAATTAAATTCCTTGAATTAATTAAATTTTCTCTATTTGTGAAGCATTTTGATTGCCTTACATAATCGAATCTGTACTATTATATAAAATAAAACATTGTAACTTTTTTAACTCTGAAAATTCTATTCTAAACTTTTAAGAATTTTAAATATTTGTATATTAAAAAAATTATGTGGCGCAATATAATTGGTTCAAATTTTAATTTCAAAACCTTTTAAATTTGAAAATTATATAATCTAGTAGTTTTATCAAAAGCTCCTAACACCACTAAAGATTTTTGTTAGTCTCACACTTAAGTATAACCCAAAAAATAAAAATATATGTGTAAAGTAAAAAATATACAAAATTAATTATATTATTATGGCAATATCTATGCTTATATATATAAATTATTCTTTAAAATATAAAGAGAGAAAAATGTTGAACTTAGAATGAAAAGAAAAAAAAATCGTATAAAATAAAAAGAGAGATGAAAGTTAGTGATAGAAGAAAAGAGGTGTGCCTTATATGATAAATGTTCCATTCAAACTCTTTATCAATATAACATGATGAGAAATAATTCAGTAGTAGAAAAGACCACATTAGCTAGTATAGTAGTATGTTAGTAAGGTGTACTCAAGTAATATATTGATGTCATTTGTTTCCTTTATACAAAAGTCACGTGTCCATGTAAAGAGAATTTTAGAGAGAATATATATATATATTCATTTTTGTTTCTTTTATACATGTCGATCGAATTACAGCTGTACATCAGCTGTAAATAACAAAAATACAATTGCCTAACAAATTTCATTTTGGCGTTTCCTTCTTCTTTTGATTTTCGTATGCTAGAAGTCTTCTAATGTGCATGTTAAAAAATAAATTTTTATTATTTAATTAAATGAATGTACTCAAAAATTTTAATAAGTCATAGTTTAATATGAAGGTTTTGTCACCTTACATATTGCTAAGAATATTAAATTTAAAGGTCACAATCATTTAATTAAATCAAAATTTGTCTTACAACAAAAAAAGAATTTATAAAATTTAATTTAAATGAATGTGTCCATAAATTTTAATAAATCATAGTTTAGTACGAAGTTTTTGTCATCTCACACATTGCTAAAAATATTAAATTTAATGATCACAGTTATTTAGTTTAAAAAAAATATAGTAACGTGGGACAAATCCCATAGGTTGGCGGTGCCCAAATCACCCCCTTCTTGTGCCAAAATTATCTCCTTTTGCTAGTAGAAAGAATAAAAGTTTTTATTTAAATAGTAGTATAATTAAATGTTATAGTGAGAAGTACAAGACCAATCTTTCTTCTTCCAATTTTCTATGATTATATATATACACGTAAAAGTACTAGGTGGCTTTTTTCACTTTCCCATGTGTTCGAGCACTAAGTGCACTTTTTTCACTTTTCCATGATTATATGTATACTAGTTAAGTTATTGCACGTTATTATTTTTGTAGCATTATTAATTAATTTTATTAGAATAATTAATTGTATGCTTAAATATTATATTTGAATAGTATTAAAAAGTAAACAAAAAGAAACAGTAACACTTTTGAGATTTAACTTGGGCATTTCTTTGAGACTTCAAAAATCTTGAAAAAAATTATGATTGATAACAAAACATTCTGGCACAAAAGAATTCTAGACTAGAAATTTTTTTTCAAACTTAATTAATGAGACAATTAAATATTTCAAGACTCTATGAATTAAAAAGAAACAATATTTGAATAATCAAATATTAGGTTATTCAAAGAATAAGAGCATTACAGTCTCTTTAAGTAGATATTTTAGGCATAGCCAAACTTAAAGTGGTTTTAGTATCTTGCATATTAGCATTCCCTTAAAAATAACCTATATATATATATATATATATATGAAAATTTGTATGTATGTATAGACATACTCACACATCATTTTAAGATTAACATCCAAATTTAAGTCAAATAGAAAAGAATATAAACAATATGAAGCATACAAGCAATTATCTTCCGCCATCATCCCAAAAAAAGAAATAAGAAAATGGCAGCAAATGAGTATCAAGTTTTTGGAAAGAGACCAAGAAATGGAGACATCTTTTCTTTAAAAATGTGGAGTGTTTGAAAGAGACCAAGAAATAGAGACATCTTTTCTTTAAAAAGGTGGAGTGATTAATCAAAAAGAACTGATGATATAGAAGGAACACAATAAAAGAAAATCATCAAATAGATGAAGAAGAACAAGAATAAATGAGTATCAAATTTTTTGAAAGAGACCAAGAAATAGAGACATCTTTTCTTTAAAAAGGTGTAATGTTTAATCAAAAAGAACTGATGGTATAGAAGGAACAAAATACAAGAAAATCATCAAATAGATGAAGAAGAACAAGAATAAGAAGCAGCCCAGCACATATCATTACAAATTAAGATTTTTTTCAAAGTTATTATTATTCCTTCCTTTTGGGTATTATTAACCAAAGGAATGATCATGAGGGAAAATCTACGTATGATTTCAGAATATGTCATCAACCATTATGCCACTAGTTCAAGAAGAAAGTTCACAAGAGATATTAAGCAGAACTTACTTAAACACTAGCAGAAGGATCACGACAACCAGTTAGAACATTAACAGAGCAGATACCAATATTAGTTAAAATAGTCTCCAACACAGAAAAGTTCCAGAGATTAACATTGAAAATACAGGATTCCAAAATCCATACCTAAGCATTTCTCAATAGCTTTAGAATGAGAAATTTTTGCTCGCAACTATTTATTCTAAAGTTCCAACATAAACCCTGTATTGATAATTCAAGAATCAAAATATTGTTGCAAACATGAATCTACAAGATGTTAGAGCTTTTTAATTTGCCATAGCTAGGTGAATATCAATGGCCAAATAGTAAATCCAATCTCGTCTGAGAAGTAGGCCCATTTAAGATCAAGTAAAAGATAAGATAGCCATAAATCAACCCAGTTTGGACTATCATAATATTAGAAAACAGATGCAGAGAAAATTCGGGTTGGGCTGGGCCTGGCTTTTTAGGGGAAGAGTCGGCCCAGGCCCAAGGGGTATAGGGCTCAGGCTTAGTACTCGGGCCCAAGCTTCGGGCTTGGGCCACGGGTTGAACTTTTTTCGGATTTTTTTTTTGTTTTTTTTGTTGTATTTTTTTTATTTTTTGAATTATTGACTTGTTGTATAAGACTATAAATTATTAAATTTATACTTTATAGTTTATTATAAAATTATTTATTAGTTGATTATATTATTTTTAAATGAGTATAATAAAGTATCATGATTTTCGTATTTAATTTATAATTAAATAGTATATTTATGTATGTAACGGTCGTAACTGAAAATTTATTAGTGTAATTATTATTATTATAATTATTTATTTATTTAATTTAATTAATTATATATTTTTTTCTCGAGATATTACAAAATCAGTAGCACTTATCCAATAATAAACTAAGGACCCGTTTGGCATATTACAAATATTGCAGAGACTTAATTAGAGTGTGTGGGAGCGTCTTAACTCAGTTTTTGACTATAATATGCTGTTGGAATCATCTTGACGAGATGAAACTTCTGATATATTTCAAATGCGACTTTTGATCACTTTAAATCTAGACAGAGAGAAAAAAAACACACTTATAACCTGGTTTTGATATCACTTGTTGTGCAAAAAAGCGGTCATAATAATATCAAACAAATAAAAAGAAACAGATTTTACGTGGTTCGGCAATTTGTCTACGTTTACGGGTGACAAAATTCAATATATGGATAAGAGATTACAAACCACTCGACTCTCACAAATTCTCTCTCAAATAAAACTTGCACATACTAATTATCTTAACATACAGTCATATTTATAAAAAAAATATAGACCTAATCTAATCCTACTTATACTAATCAAGTTCAATACTAATCAAACTCGTGCAAAGTAATGTCAAATTATTATAACTAAAATTTAATAACATAACAAACTAAAAATCTATCCCAATTCAAATAATTTCCAACAATAACAAAAATACAACTGCCTAACTAACTTCATTTTAGAATCCCATTCTTTCTTTGACTAATTTAATGCTAGAAGTCTTCTAATGTGCATTGATGCTAGCTTGCTATATTCGTGTATGACTGAAGCTGATGTAGCCCCTATTGCTGAATCTACCTTGCTATATTAGGGGATGACTGAACTGAGGTGCTGTGAAGCCTGCTGCTGCCCTGCTCAGCTCCTCTACTGCTACATGCTGGCTGTTTCTGCCTAGCTGGTAGCTGCTGTCTAACCTATATTGTTGTTGTTGCACTGTTGCATCCGCTTTGACTGTTGTGCATGCTGTGGCGCACTGCTGGCTGCTAGCCATTGGAGGCGCTCCTGAAAATGCAAAGATTGACTGATTGAGCTCCAATGGGCTCGTCCGATTGCTCGCCATTTTAGGGATATGGCAAATGACTTCATTTTCTGGAGAGCTCTCCAAAAATTTTAATAAAAAAATAATTTTTTTAAATAAATTAATTTGAAAATTTTTTTTGAAGTATTTATTTAATAAGTTAATTAGATTATAATGATAATGGATTATTGATGATCCTTGTTTGTTTTTATAATTTCATTTTTTATAATTTTTTATATTATTATTGTATTATTTAAAAATAAAATTATTCTTATTAATAAAAGTGTTAATTCTAAAAAATATGATACATAAAATACTTGATTGAAGAAATTGAGAAGAGAAAATAACTCTATATTCTCAGTCTATTGAAACTGTACAAGATATGGCCTATTTATAGGC
>JAULJZ010159934.1:0-51810 GCA_032270985.1 Heliamphora pulchella
AAGGAATACACCCATCATATATACATATACATATATCAATTTGAAGCTCACGCTTTGTGTAAAAAACTCAATCAACGGGTCCAATGCATGCATCCCAACTCCACTTAGGTATATCTATAAATGTGTCACAAGCTTAAGGGACTAGGAATTTAGTAAAAAGGGCCAATATGAATGAAAATATGTTTTCCCAAAACATTCGGCTAAAAACGGGTGAAAAATAATTTTGAAATTCTGACATACCCTCACTCTTTTGATCATAACTTTTTTTACAAAAATAATTTTCTCGTAAAAGTAGTCTTTTTGGAAAGAAGACTTCCGGGGCTTCAATTTGCATATAAAATTGACCTTATTTGGAGTCCGAATGAGGGAGATACGCTAATTTTAAAAATAAAATTTTGAGCAGTGAAACAGACCTCGGGATAGACCACTCGAGTGGTCTATCGGGCAGTCTGGCCAGCAAAAGAAATCGAGAGCTTCCCATGACCGCCCTCTAGACCGCTTGAGTGGTCCTGCACCGAAAAATGGATTTTTACAAGTTTTTGAAGTAAAAAAATCGATCCAAACCCCAAATTGATGCAAAAACATGAAATCCTAGGTCATTGAAGCTACCATTTTGCATAATAACTCACAAATTCATAACTAACCATTTTCCAAAACTCTAATTTTCTTAAAATCCAACTCAACCAACACACACCTATCAAGTTTTCCACTCATACATGAAATCAAAAAGATTTTTACTCATATAAGCAAAATATCAACACAACTCAACACAAAACATATAAGATAATCTAAATCCTACCTCTTAAAGCTTTAACTCTTTGAAATCTACCAAAAATCTCCACCATAGGGCTTTGGCTCTCTTTGATTTTGCTCCTTGATGCTCAATCTTTCATTTTCATGCTCCAAAATTTGATTTTTTTACATGTTTACCTCCAATGTAGCTTCTATGGTTGTAAATTTTAGCAAGGGAGGGTTAGGGTTTGAGGAGCAACGAGAATCCTCCCAACATTACCCAAGAAAAGAAGAGGAAAAAGAGAAGAGATGGGAAAAGAGATGATGGCGTGAGAGGGGTGAGGGAGTGAGACCCCTTGCCCCTTTATCTTTCTCTCTCAATCTCTCAAGCTCTCTAGAATGGTCCAAGGCCATGTTTGGCTTGCCGCTTATTGTTTCTACTTTCTTCTTTTCACTTTTAGCTTTTATAACCCATTTTCCACTCTAATTTAATTCCATTAACTTCATAATTTAATTTCACATCCACTACTTAATTTTTAACCCATATTCCAAGAATTTAAATTAACAAGCTATACTTAGCCACACATTATTATCGTTTAGCATCCTGTAACTCAATTGCACTTGCACACGCCAGTAAGTTAACTGCTATTGAACAAAATTTTATAAGACCCATGTCTAAAATTAATTCCGTCTCCTCACTTAACTGAAAACATATAATTATAAAATAAACGCATACCAGGTCCTTACATTGGAGCTGTCTTGAATCGTGTTTTCTGATATGTTTTGATTGTGATGTGATATATTTGTATGTCACTGCAAATCATAGAGTCCTGATGCAATCGGGATGTAAGAAACTGATTCAGAAAAAGATTATTATAACTTATCTTCAGTAAGAGACTGAAATTCTTCAAAGTTTCGAATTGATCATAAAATCGGGATATATAATCATACCATGCATTAATATTCATATGAACTGCGTGGATGATGTATATCTATTTTATATTTTTCTGTTAATTTAATTAATTCAGAAAATTCAGTTTTAATTAAATATTTTATAAAAGAAAATAAAATTAATTTTTTTTAATTAAATAATTTTTTTTAGATATTTTATTTTTAACAAAATATCACATTTAAGATGATTTTTTTAAAATTAGATATCTTGAAAAAACGTGAAAATTAATTTTGATTTTTGGATTAATTAAATAGAAAAATATTTAATCTAAATAAATTATTATTTTTTAAAAATATGTAACATTAAATAAAATAATTAAATACCTTTAATCACTACTTTAACTGAAAAGCTAAATGAAAAATTATGCATTCATCGAATTTTATTTGTTACGCATTAAAACACGAAAAGATGGTTTAGCAAACGAAAATTTTTAGAATCGTGTACACGGAAAAAAGTTTTGGAGTCTCTTAGATCGAGTGATTTTTAAAATTAATAAATTTATTTTAATTAAACGAATTTTTATAACCCTCAAAAATATTTTAAAAATCTAAGTAGGAGAGAAAATTTATTCACAGATAAATTCTGCGGTCTCCATCACCAATTTGTAGGCAATGTTATTAAATCTTACGTTTTGGTAGTAAGGCATTCCTCCCTATAAGATAGATTAATTGCAGTATCGTCAGTACAAATCTCTTTTAGGGATAATTTTAAATAATTGTTAGTGTGAATCACTTCTCTATTTGAAGGGTTCATTGCGAAGCGATTGATTTGGGATTAGGTGGTGGCTAACACTTAACTGTAAATAATTAGTTTCATTTCCATCAAAGTCACTGCTATTATTTACTAGACCGAAGTTATATCAGTTGTTTAATTTTATTTGGCAGGGTTAGTTACCTAGATAGTAAAATTGATAGAAATTGGCCTATATGGACAAACAATAGATAGTAGACGTTCTCCCATTGAGACATGCTATTCACAGGGTACCAAGCTGCTGGCGAATTTGTTTTAAAATGGTAGAGGGAACCAAATTAAAATAAATTCAAAGTATTGTTCGTCATAATTAATGGTTATTTTTAATTATGTGCTTCTCAATAGTAAAATGGCTTTCAATTCACTCACTTCAATACTCAAAGAAAACAAACTTACGAGACCAAACTATGTTGTCTAGAAAAGGAATTTGGATATTGTCTTAACTGCTGAGGATTATGAGTTTGTATTAACTGAGATATGTCCACGAGTTCTTGATGTGGGGGCGGCCGTACAAGAAATCTAGGCCCATCAGAAGTGGCAGAAAGCTGATCAGATGGCTCGCTATTACATTTTGGCTTCCATGTCAAATGTTTTTTAGCATTAGCATCAGTCTATGCCTAGTGCCCTATGACGTGATTATGAACCTCAAAGAAATGTTTGAAAATCAAAATCGTGTTGCTAGGCAAGAAGCTATGAAATCTCTAATGAATACAAACATGGCTGATGACACCTCAGTTAGGGATCATGTTCTGAAGATGATCAGTCTTCTGAATAAATTGGAGATCCTAGGAGCTAAAATTTATGGGAAAACTCAGATCGATATCATACTCCAGTCATTGCCTGATAGCTTTAAGTAGTTTTGCCTGAACTATACCATGAACAAGCTCAGCTTTTCATTGGCAGAACTTCTTAAAGAACTTCAAGCAACCGAGGGTGTTCTTAGGAAGCCAGGTTTTGTGTATGTAGCTAAAAAAGGTTCTCCTCTAAATCGAAAGGCAAGAAGAGGAAAAAGGTTCAAATACAAGGAGGCACATGTCCAAAAGTAGTTAAGGAACCAAAAACTGGTGTGAAGAAGCCGAGAGGCAAGTGCTATCACTGTAACCAGTTTGGGCATTGAAAAAAGCAGTGTTCAATTTTCTCAGTAGGCAGAACAATCAGGGTAATTTCTGTTCACTGGTTGTGGAAACATGTTTAGTGGTATTATCTACCGGTACCTGGTGTGTAGATATGAGAGCTACTAATCATGTCTGCAATTCTTTGTAAGTGCTTCAGGAAACCTAACAACTTAGTAATGGAAAGATTTACCTGTATATGGGCAATAATACAAGGGTGGCAGCAGTTGCAATAGGAGATGCTACTTTCAGCTTTAGTAGAGATAAGATGTTACTTCTAAAAGATTGTCTTTATGTACCGTCGATTAGAAAATATTTAATTTTACCTTCTAGTTTAATAAAGGATAAATATTCTGTTCATTTTAATAGCTTTGTGGTTGTTAAAAAAAATAAATATTTTATTTGTTCTGGTACATTGGTGGATGATCTGTATGTCAAATGTCCTATCTCTCATATATTGCAACTAACTGAAATGAATAATACATCTAATTTACTATATAAAAGAAAGTTTCCTTTTTTAATAAACTAAACGTTTTTTTGGCACTTACGCTTGGGTCATATTAATCTAAAAATGATAAATAGACTGGTAGAAGATGGAGCTTTGAGTTCATTAGAAGTGGAGGCACTTCTAGTATATGAATCCAACTTAGAGGGTAAGATAACCAAGAGACCATTTACAGTCAAAGGCTATAGAGCTAAAGAACCGTTGGAACTAGTTCACTCTGATGTGTGTGGTCCTATGACAATTTGGGTTAGGGGTGGCTTTGAGTACTTCATCAATTTATTGATGACTACTCAAGGTATGGATACATTTATCTGATGCACCGTAAGTTGAATGCTTTGAAAAATTCAAAGAAATCAAGGCGGAGATGGAGAAGCGTCTAGGTAAAAGTATCAAATTACTATAATCTGACCACGGTGGGGAATATCTCTTTGGAAAGTTTAGGGACTACATGTCATCAGAAGAGATTATATCCCAGTTGACTGCACCAAGCACTCCACAGCAGAATGGTGTAGCAAAAAGAAGGAATAGGACTCTTATAGAGATGGTAAGGTCCATGAAGAGTTATTCAGGATTACCCAATTTGTTTTGGGGACTCGCATTAGAGACTGCGGCTTACATTCTAAACTTGGTACCTTATAAGTCAGTACCTTCTATTTCCACAGAATTTTGGACCGTGTGTAAGCCTAGTCTGAAACATATTCGGATTTGGGGGTATCCAGCACATGTGCTGAAAGGGAACGCAGGTAAGTTGAAACCGAGGACAGAAATCTGTTTCTTTGTGGGGTATCCCAAGGGAACGAAGGGTTGTCTATTTTATAATCTTAAGGATCAAAAAGTCAATGTTAGCACCAATGCCCAATTCTTAGAAGATGATTATATTATGGACCGTAAGTCCAATAGTAAAATTGGTCTAGAATAAATGAGAGGAAAAACCAATAGGACGGAAGATGAACTACAAGTCACTGATATCCCATTGCCTCGTCGTAGTGTGAGGATTATCGGGACAGGTGTAAATCATGAACAGGGTGCTGATGCACAGGGTTCAGATTCTGCACAACGTGTTACTGCTAGTACATAGACACAGGTAGTGCCTCGTTATAGTGAGAGGATTGTTCATCAACCCGATTAGTATATGTTCTTAGGAGAGTCTTTTAACAAGATCCAAGCAGAACTGGATACCAAATCCTGTAACTACAATGAAGCACTTCAGGATAAAGATGTAGATCTTTGACAAAAGGTTATGAATTCAGTGATGAAATCTATGTATTCCAATTAAGTCTGAAAATTTATAGAACCACCCAAAGGGATAAAACTTATTGGATCCAAAAGGATCTATAAGAGTAAGAGAGGAGCAGATGGGAATGTTGAAACCTTCAAAACTAGGCTTGTTGCAAAAGGGTTTACTTAGAAAGAAGGGATCGATTATGAGGAAACCTTTTTGCTAGTAGCCATGCTTAAGTTTATCCAGAATCTTTTATCCATTGCTGCTCATTTCGTTTACGAAATCTGGCAAATGGATGTCAAGACAGCTTTCCTTAATGGAAGTCTTGAAGAGTGTATCTATATGGTACAACCAGATGGTTTCATAGCAAAGTGCTAGGAGCACATGTTGTGCAAGTTTAAGAGATCTATTTATAGACTTAAGCAGGCATCAAGGTCTTGGAATACTCAGTTTGATCAGGCTACAAAGTCTTTTGATTTTGATCAGAGTTCAGATGAGTCTTGTGTGTACAAGAAGCGTGACGGAAGCATGGTGATCTTATTAGTACTTTATGTAGACGATATCTTGCTCATTGGAAACGATGTGAGGGCATTATCTACGGTAAAAGTATGGTTATCTGCAGAGTTCGATATGAAGGACCTAGGAGAAGCTAGTCACATTCTAGGGATCAAGTTTGTGCGAGATCAAAAACAAAGGATGTTGGGCTTATCATAAGCAAAGTATATTGATGATATTCTTGCTCGTTTTAGCATGCAGGATTTCAAGAAATGGTTTCTCCCTTTCAGGCATGGAATCACTCTATCCAAAGATTAGTGTCCTAAGACACCTGATGAGATAGAGAAGATAAAGGCTGTTCCTTATGCTTCGGCAGTCGGATGCCTAATGTATGCTAGGCTTCACACTAGACCCGACATCTGCTTTGTCGTTGGCATGGTTAGCAGATATCAGTCTAACCCAGGATAGGAGCATTGGACTGTGATAAAGAATATAATTAAGTACCTAAAAAGGACTAAGAATTATATGTTGGTTTACAAGGCAAATAGTCTAGTATCTTTAGAGTACACAAACTTAGATTTTCAGTTAGACAAAAATTACCGTAAGTCTACCTCAGGATATGTGTTTACCTTAGGAGGTGGAGTTATAAGTTGGAGGAGTATCAAGTAGTCTTGTATTACTGATTCTACCATGGAAGCTGAGTACGTGGTAGCTTCTAAAGCAGCCAAGGAGGCCGATTGGCTCAAGAACTTTCGGTTGGATCTAGACGTGGTTCTTTTAGTTCAGTCAGCTATTACACTTTATTGTGATAATAGTGGAGCGGTTGCAATCTCGAAGGAACTAAGAGTCCACAAGAAAGGAAAGCACATTGAGCGTAAGTATCACCTAATATGAGAAATTATACAGAGAGGTGATGTTACTGTGACTAAGATTATATTAGGAGATAACCTTGCAGATCCTTTTACAAGAGCTTACTGGCTAAGACTTTTGATTGTCAAGTAGAGGGCATGAGAGTCAGATGTATGGCAGCATGGTTTTGAGTATAAGTGGGATATCGTTAGGAATGTATACTGAAAATCATGTTTTTAGTATTTAATTTTATTTTAATAAAATTAATTTTTTATTTTATGAGAATCTTAATGAGCAATGTATGCAATATCATTTCTTTAATGTTATGCATGAATGTCCTTTATTCTGTATTGTATTTAATCTAGTGTGTAGAGTATGGCTTGCACACAAAAGACTAGATTTTAGGTTATTACAGAATATAAGTGTTTGATCACAGTTTAGATGGAAATGGATAGACCATCGGTACGACTATAGCATAGAATTTTAGTAGGTCTGTTTTGGTTACGTGAAACAGATAATAGCATCATCTATTGTTCCGACTCTCTATGCTTGTATACTTTGTGTGTACTGAATAGGACACATTAGGATAATTAATTTTATACTGACTATATAAATTAATTCACACCCTAAGTTTATTATGAAGAGTGCTTGTGCTCTTAATCCTGAAATAGTTAATTATTTGCGTATATTTAATTCTCGTTGTTTTGATTCATTAAAGGGTGCGATCTTATATGAGTCTATATTCCTGGTGAGTTGGATAGCGGTAGTAATCATATGGTGAATATTAATTATTGACAAAATTCACATCTTGAATGATTGGAATTGACGATACCACCTTAAGGAAGCTTATAAGTTTTGATCGAGCTAAACCCTACAGGTGGATTTGATTATCTGGCGGTCAAATAAATTAAGCGGAAGGGCTTAAGAAATTTTTAAAATGCCGATTAAAGTAAATTATCAGTAATTAAATTTAATTGGCGGGTATTGAGAATCTTAACGTGGGGAGATGAGTTCAGCATTTAATAATATGCGCTCAATGCAAGATAGTTTTGAGATTATGTAATTTAATGTGTGAACTGTAATTTAATGTTTTATGAAAATTGTAGAAACTACTACAAGATTTTCATAATTACAGATACCGTTGAGAGGTTTGCTTAATTGTGGAAATCGCTGGATACGTATCTGGGTTACACTAGAAGTTTTTATCATAATTACTCCACAGGTCACTATTATAGCTCTATAAATATGCGATTAGGCTGAATCAAATTTAAAACTTGTCTTCAAGACTAAAACTGACCAGGTTCTATCGGTACGAGTTCTCGAAGGATCGTACCCCACACTATGCTCGGAAATCGCATAAGGGAATACAATAGAAGGTCTGACAGGAGCTTCAACTCGGAATCAAAAATCGTAGTTGGAGAATCGACCAAAAATGTATTCTTCTAAATTAACTGTGGTGGTACGGGTTTTATTTTGATCATTAGACATCAAAAAATTTTATCTGGAGCCTGTTTCAGCGATTGCCCGTCCAGTTATATTTTATTGAAAATCGTTTACAAAAATATTGATCTCGGTAGTTTTGCCTCCAACATAAGGGTGTTAGTACTGTCAACAGAAACTTTCTACAAACACAGCCTACTCGTGTGTGATATTCTAAGCGTGTATCGACGCTTAGAGTTTGATCAAATACTTCGGGTTCCATGGGTAGAGATTACATACATGCTAAAGATATGAAAGAATGGGATGCTCCAGAATCAAATAATACTCTCACTAAGGTATTGAATAGCACAGATATACCTTGTATGACTTGTGTACCCTCCATCTCATCCTCTTGCTAAGAAAAAATTTGTTCTCCCACTGGTCGGTTTTCGTTGCCATTCTTGGCGTTTCTCGGTCTTGCTCCGTTGCTAGGACCCTCTTGAGGCCTTTGGTTCCCATTGAGGGTTGGTATTCTTCTTCCATTCTGCTGATTGACAAAAGGCCTAGCAGCTTGGATATGTTGTTGGTGCCCTTCCGGTTGAGGTTGCGGTTGTTTCCATTGCTACTGTTGATTTTTCTAGTTCCCCTGTCCTAGCTGCAGACATTGTGACTTTTTGTGTCTGAGCTGACTGCATTCATAGCAGAGCCTTACCTTTGTAGGTTGACCCCTTGCTTGCCTTGGTCTGTCGGTAGGGCCGTACAACTTTTTGGGAACAAATTCCCTATTGTTCCTTAGTGGTCTTCCTTGACTAGTACTCTCCTTTCTCTGACTTTAAATCTTTTTAGAGTCGGCTAAGTTCGTTTTCACCAACATGGCTGCTTGTACTTCTTGAGTGTAAGTCGAAAGCTGTAAGTAGATGACTCTAGTTTAGATAGAGGGTTGTAGACCCCACTCGACCTTTCGTGCCCTTGATTCTTCGTCCGGTATGATGGTCACGAAGAATCGGCTCAACTCTTCGAAACGGTTGGGGTACTGGGTTACTGACATAGATACTTATTTTAGCTCTAGAAATTCTCTCACTTGTTCCTATTGAAAGGGAGCTGGGAAGTACTTTTTCAAAAATAATTCTTCAAACTAATTTCAAGTTAGAGCTGCCACATTTTGGGTGTTGTCAATCATAGACCACCAGTAGTCGACCTCTCCTTATAGTAGTTGTGCTGCTAGAGCTACTCAATTGGCATCGGTCAGCACTCCCATGGAGTTAAATAACTTCTTGACAGCTCTCAGCCATTCTTTGCCTACTCTCGATTTAGCTCCTCCCTTAAACGTAGGGGCTCGTTGTTTTTTGAGTTCTGATAAGAACCATGCCTTATCTCGGATGTGAGGACAGTTAATGCTGGTGGCAAGCTCACACAAGACCTGGGCTAACCTTGGCACTTCTTCGTCTATGGGTCCATCTACTGGCCGTTGATGGTTCAGTCGTCTACCTGCCATCTGAATAAAGAAGGAAGGTGTTACGGCTTGTGAGTCATCTTTTTGAAGTCTTTATTTTCTTTAGGTTTTGGGATCTTGTGGGGTTCATTTAAGATTTATTCATTTGTATTTCATAACGTTCAAGTTCGACTACATAACCAGTTGTGAATACAAGTATTTCTTAGCATTTCCATTGCAATTCCATGTGCCACACTCTTGCGGGTCCCATGTGAGCTTTATCAGTGATGGCGATAGGAACCTTCGTGTAGGTCTCCATTAGAGAGGTTGCATGAGCCCCTACTTAGCAGTTCTTGCAGTCGGGATTATTGATCTTTAAAACACGCTAAGCGTGGACGTTGATAGACATTTTGTGCTTTAACTCCAGGTAGAGATCTGCTTTGCGACTCAATGATGCACCAGGTGGTTCTTCTAAGGATGTATACGGTCCAAGTTTCTCATGAAAGCACTAAACTCTAATAACTATCATTTCTCATCAATCTAGGTCTTAGGAGAGGCGACCTGGGGCGGCGAGTGGTCAAGCGTTTAGCCGAGGATTTTGAATGATGCATTAGACTGCACGAAATGTGGCTGTGGGTTAGAACGGCTTAGGGAAAGTGAACAAGTCCTTTACCGAGATTTAAGGAAAGATTCCCAGATGGTTCAAAAGATAGGTCGGATGAGGTCAAATGGTCACGATTAAGGCAGTCACTATTGACACAAATTGAGTGGTCATTTGGGATTTCAAATATAGGTGAAACAAGGGGAGGACAGTGAATAATACTTAAACAAATGTACTCGGAACTCATCCAGTACAATTAGATTCTAACAAAAGAGATGTTCAGTAATGGGCGGCCAAACTATATATTTTTCATGAAGTTACGTCGGCCTAACGTACTTCAATTCAAGTATCCAAGTCTACTTTCCTGATAAAGATTTGAAGAGTGTACAAAGAATTCACAAAATTACTGCAACAGATTGTGGTTTCAGAATCGAGAGAAAATGAAAGATGGCAAAAGATTTTATCAATGTTGAATGTTCGGAACAGGTAATTAACAAAGAATTGATATCGAGTTTTACAAAAGAAGAGTTAGTTTAAGGATGATGGCCTGAATCTGAGGAGAATGAAATGCGAATACCGGTCATTATCGAGGCATGAAAACTTGAGGACAAGAGTATTTTCTAGGATTGAATCTCTGATAGAGTTACCAACAAGACTTGGTGCATAAAGGTTACCGATGAACGACACTTGACAGTACCATTGAGGACTGATGATAGAAGAAGGAAGGACATGCAAAAGAACTTTAACCAGGTATAAAAGTTGACATAAGGGTTTGGGGTAAATGAGAAAAGAACTTATAAGGATGAAGTTGCGGGGTTTTAACGGTGGCTCTCGAGGTGATATCTGAAACTTCTCCTAGTGTATACTTCTATCTACCCCTTTAAAATAAGATAACTCGTTGCATGAATCTCCGATCTTCGATCTAGATGCCCTTACTCAACGTTTGCATGTAGATTCCTTGTTGCTCCTGAACTCGGTGGCGTTTTGACGCGACTCGCTATAAGACTTAGACGTAGCAGATTTTAGTTCTTATAATGTATAGTTGATAATAATTATTAATACAACGCACCCTACAGAGCTTCAACGTGATAGGACGCATGGTTTTCCATAATCCAAGGCCTGAAGGTTCACTAAACTTAGGCTCTGATACCAACTATGACGCCCCATCCTCCAAGCACGCCGGGACATACATACGTATAGATAAGGGGAATATTCTTGCTATTCATTTATGTTTACATATAATAAATACTACATCATTAAGAGTTCTGAACTGTTCAAAAGTACATAGCAATTACAGCTTCGCAAAAGATTTACAAAAACTACAATAAGCACTGGGAGACTGAACAAAAAGAACAAAAGGAGAATATTCGAATCTTCAGCAAGCATTGTCAGGGTCCACTAGCTCCTACCACTCACCCTGTTTTTCAAAACCTTCTTCTTCTTCGAGGGCGACTTTCTCCAAGAACTCCTCCTTACCTGTAGCATGAATGCCATGAGCCAAAATCTAGAAGAAAACCCTCTAAACTCTCTAACCAATCTCACAGCACAAACTCACCACAACGCATTTCATACAATACTTAAAGAATTTATAAATCAAGGAGACAGGTAAAGATATAAATACAATAGACAGGTAAGTATTAAACAACAAATTCTGCAAGTAATGAAGAGTGTAATGCAAATGCATTTGTCCATCCCTATTATAAATCAACCAATCGAATTTCGAGTGGCATCATTACGTTCCCGTACGTTAGGTTCTTGTACACCAACATTCTCGATAACGGCGGCATATAGCGGGTGTTCAGCTCAAATTGTGGCACGACTCAGGATGGAACACGGCTCATGCCGTACATGGCCCAAAGTTAATCATACCCAACACAATAATTCGAATGGCACCATTAGCAGAATCAGGTTACAACAGAGAGTTTACAAATGGTTTGAGGGACCATCCATGGGTATCTAGGTCTGATGTTTGGACAGTACATAGTTCAATATGGTATCTATACTTTTCATGAAAACCACCTTTGAATTTGGTCACTAAAAACAGGGCTTTCAGGTCATACAAAAACATGTGACAGAGGGCTCTATCATTCACAAATCCACAACAGTGACTTTGAGGTGTGTTTTCACCTATCTAATCTCAATATTTTGGGCTCATTTTTTGTGACCAGCAAGATATATGGGTTATCTACAACGCTTTCAGGTCATACAAAAACATGTGACAGAGGGCTCTATCATTCACAAATCCACAACAGTGACTTTGAGGTGTGTTTTCACCTATCTAATCTCAATATTTTGGGCTCATTTTTTGTGACCAGCAAGATATATGGGTTATCTACAACTGTTATGTTTTAACCTAAGCTCGGATCTCATTCTAAAAGAAGGTTTTTAGGTCTTCAATTCTGGGTGGTCAGAAACTGACACACTTTGACAAAAATGGTATATCTCGAGTTCTACTCAATGAAATTAGTTCAAACCAATTTTGTATGAGTGAAAAAATCAAAACCTAGGTCTGGACATAAAAACCACACCTAGATCATTATTTTATATTTAGTTATGATAATTTAGGTTTCGCGGCAAAAAGTCAAAATAGCTCAAAAATCAAGCCTTTGTGGGTGTTAGCCTCCTAGCTCATGGTATGTCAAGATTTAGTCCTATTTCTTTGCGTACATGTGTTTTCTACATAAACATCAAAGTTCCAGAACTCATGTAAGTTGTCAAACTCAAAAATAACCACATGCAACTACACCTAATATCATACAAAATATAAACAATCCCTATTTCCTCATCACGATGCCTTTTTTATAACTGTTTTGATTCTTGTTCTTGGTTGTATTTTAAGAGATGAGTTGAGGGAGATCTTGGGTGCTGTTGGACAGAAAGGTCAGAGGTTTTACTTACTTGTTTGATGTTCTAAATGTAGAAGGATGTATGTATTTAGCTTTGTTGCATCACCACCTTGATTCTTCTAGCTTCTTTTTCCTCCTTTCTTTCTCAAACTTGTAGAAGCACTCAAGAACACTCTAACCTGGTCTCTCTCACTCTCTAGGACAAAAACATAGAGAAGAGAAGGATGGTGTTTGGCTTGGTTATAATGGCAAAGAGGTAGTGGACTTAATGATGTGTTTAGAAGTTTTAATTTGAAAGTTTTTTGGATTCATTGGTTGCATGGCATGGAGAAGGCAAATGTGATTGACATTTTCAGATCATGGGGCATAGGGATTTTGGATGGGGCTTGTTTGGGAGGCTCAAAAGCTTATTTTGCATTAATTTGGGATTTAATCTATGTTTTGGTGCCAAATTGTGCAAGAAAATGCCTAAACAATTAATTTGGTGAATTTTTTTGGTGCTCCTACCTACTAAAACTTATTATTTTAGTAAGTGTATGATTAATTTAGTATTCTCATGAATTATTATAATTTTTATGGCAATTGATTAAATAGGTATAGGCTTTTAAGTCAAATTAAGCTAGTTTGACAAGATTTGACCTTTTGACTTATTTTAGTGTGTAAGAACTTTAATAATAATTTGTTTGCTTTTGTTGGTCTATATTATTATATTATTAT
Source organism: Heliamphora pulchella (assembly GCA_032270985.1). Taxonomy (NCBI): domain Eukaryota; kingdom Viridiplantae; phylum Streptophyta; class Magnoliopsida; order Ericales; family Sarraceniaceae; genus Heliamphora; species Heliamphora pulchella. The sequence goes on from JAULJZ010159934.1 coordinate 13,633, forward strand.
TTATATTACTTTTTTAAATAATATTGGATTATAATAATGCTTGATTTGTACAACTTTTTCTCATTTTTTGGGCAAATTTTAAATTTTTAAGACTTTTGGTTGTACTAGGGGAAAAATGGTTATTTTACCCTACTGATGAGAAATCTTGGTTTTTAATCTAATATTGCATGTTATTTACTTAATTTAGGATGTTGGGAGTTTTCTCTGAGTATTAGAGTTTTTCCTCTTGAGTATTTGGTCTTCTTGGGGTTTTCGAATCGAATTAGAATTTCGGGTTGAGTTAGGATTTTCATCTTTCTAGCGACCTAAGATCTTGTCGGCTAACTGTCGCTAATACTACAGTTTGGGCTGGGTCTTTACACGGGTCATTACCAACTGAATTGTTACAACTAGGGTCTGAACCCGATCGTTACAATCTCTCCTTGATATCAATGAAATAGACGAGATTTCTAGTTACCCTATTTTGCTCGATTTATTTTTTATGCTTTCTGATGATTTTGAGTTCGAAGGGGATGTTCTCGAAGAAATAAAAGGTTTAATAAAAAGAGAAGAAAAAATGCACGCCCAACCAACAATTGAAGAAATTTTATCAATTAATCTGGGTAATGAAGCTAATCCACAAATTGTCTAAATCGGTTCCTCATTATCCTTAGTTGAATGCAAGCAATTAATAATTTTATTAAAAGAATTCAAAGACGTCTTTGCATGGTCTTGGGAGGATATGCCTGGCATTGATCCTGAAATCTTCCAACACCATATCCCTATTGGAGGCAAAACTGCCAAGATCATTGTTTTTGTAAATAATTTTTGATAAAAAAATAACTAGACGAGCAAACACCGAAACGGGCTCCAGATAAAACTTTTAACGTTGAACGATCAAAATTAAAACCCGTGCAACCAAAGTTAATTTAGAAGAATACATTTTTACCGGTCGATTCTTCAACTATGATTTTGATTCCGAGTTAAAGCTCCCGTAAGACCTTTTACTGTATTCCCTTATGTGATTCCCGAATGTAATGTGGGTTACAATCTATTGAGAACTCGTACCGGCAGATCTTGGATAACTTTAATCTTGAAGACAAGTTATGAATTTCGTTCATCCTACCTGAATATTTATAGGGCTATAACAGGGACTTGGGGAGTAATTATGACAAAGATTTTTAGTGGAACACAGATACGTATTTAGTGATTTTCGCAATTAAGCAAACCTCATAGCCATATCTACAATTATGAAAAATTAGCAGCGGTTTTCGTAATTTTCATAAAACACTAAATTACAGTTCACACCACTAAAGAACTGTAATTTCACTGTAAGCCATAATTTCAAGACCTTCTTGCGTTGAGCTCCTATTATTAAATGCTTAACATGTTTCCCCACATTAAGATTCTCGATACCCGCCAATTAAATTTAATTACTGACAATTTAATTTAATCGGCATCTTGAAATTTCTTAAGTTCTTCTGCTTAACTTATTTGACCGTCAGATAATCAAATCCATTTGTAGGGTTTGGGCCGGTCAAAATTTATCAACTTCCTTATGGGTGTATCGTCAATTCCGTTTATTCGAGATGTGGATTCCATCAATAATTAATATTTACCATATAAATAATACCGTTATTTAACTCACTGAGAATATAGACCTATATAAGATCGCACCCTCTAATGAATCAAAACAATGAATGTGTCCCATTCAATACACATTCTAATAAATCAATAATTATTTCATGATTAAGAACATAGCACTATTTATAATAACTTTGGAGTGTGAATTAATTTATATAGTCAGTATAAAATTAATTACCCTAATGTGTCCTGTTTAATACACAATGTGTACTAGCACAGAGAGTCGAAACAATAGATGACTCTATTATCTATTCTCCATAACCAAGACAGGACTACTAAAATTCTGTGCTACAGTCGTACCGATAGTTTGTCTATTTGCATCTAATTGTGAACATAAAACTTATATTCTATAAGAACCTAAAATCTGATTTTTTATGTGCAAGCCGTACTCTACACATCATATTAAATACTCTACAGAATAAAGAATATCCACGCATAACATTAAACAAATGATATACAACTCATTAAGATTCTTATAAAATGAAAAATTAATTTTATTAAAATAAAATTAAATACTAAAAATATGATTTTTAGTATACCAACCATAACAATCTTCCACTTATACTCAACACCATACTGCTATACATCTGACTCTCATGCCCTCTATATGACTATCAAAAATCTTAGTCGGTAAACTCTTTGTAAAAGGATCTGCAAGGTTGTCTCCTGATTAAATCTTGGTCACAGCAACATTACCTCTCTATATAATTTCTCGTATTAGGTGATAGTTACGCTCAATGTGCTTTTCTTTCTTATGGACGCTTGGTTCCTTCGAGTTTGTAACCGCTCCGCTATTGTCACAATAAAATGTAATAGCCGACTGAACTAAAAAAATCACATTCAGATTCAACAGGAAGTTCATGAGCTAAACGACCTCCTTAGCTGCTTCAGAAGCTACCACATATTTTGTCTCCATGGTGGAGTCAGCAATGTAGGATTGCTTGATACTCCTCCAATTTATAGCTCTACCTCCTAAGGTAAACACATATCCTGAGGTAGACTTACGGGAATCCTTGTCAGACTAGAAATTTGAGTCTGTGTACCCCAAAGATACTAGACTGTCTTCTTGATAAACTAACATATAATTCATAGTCCTTTTTGCGTACTTGATTATATTCTTTACCGCAGTCTAATGCTCCTGTCCTGATTTAGACAGATATTTGCTAACCATGCAAACCGCAAAACAAATGTCAGGTTTAGTGCAAAGTATAGCATACATGAAGCTTCCTACTATCAACGCATAAGGAACGACCTTCATTTTCTCTATCTCATCAGATGTCTTAGGACACTAATCATTAGATAGAGTGATTCTATACCTGAAAGGGAGAAACCCTTAGAATTCTGCATGCTAAAACGAGCAAGGATATCATCGATATACTTTGCTTATGATAAGCCCAATATCCTTTGTTTCCAATCTCGCACAAGCTTGATCCTAAGGATGTGACTGGCTTCTCCCAAGTCTTTCATATCGAACTGCCCAGATAACTATATTTTAACCATAGATAATGCCCTTACATCATTTCTGACGAGCAAGATATTGTCTACATAAAGTACTAGGAAGATCACCACGCTTCTGTCACACTCTTGTATGCATAGGACTCATCTGGACTTTGATCAAAATCGTAAGACTTAATGGCTTAATCAAATCGAGTGTTCCAAGACCTCGATGCCTTCTTAAGTCCATAAATAGATATCTTTAGCTTGCACAACATGTGCTCCTGGCCCTTCGCAATGAATCCGTCTGGTTATATCATATAAATACACTCGTCAAGACTTCCATTAAGGAAAGATGTCTTGACATCCATTTGCTAGATTTCATAATCAAGATGAGTAGCAATGGATAAGAGAATCCGAATAGACTTAAGCATGGCTACCGACAAAAAGGTTACCTCATAATCGATCTCTTCTTTCTGAGTGAACCCTTTAGTAACAAGTCTAGCTTTGAAGGTTTCAACCTTCCTATTTGCTCCTCTCTTCCTCTTATAGATTCACTTACTTCCAATGAGTTTTATCCCTTCGGGTGGTTCTACAAGTTCCTAGACCTAATTGGAATACATAGATTCCATCTCTAAATTCATAGCCGTTTGCCAAAGATCTGCATATTTATTTTGAAGTGCTTCATTATAGTTACAGGGCTCGGTATCTAGTTCTATCGGGATATTGTCAAAAGACTCTCTCAAAAACATATACCGATTAGGTTGATGAACAACCCTCCCACTACGACGAGGCACTACCTGTGTCTGTGTACTAGTAGTAACACGCTGTGCAGAATCTGAACCCTGTGCATCAGCATCCTGTTCATGATTTGCACCTATTTCGATAATCCTCCCACTGTGACGAGGGAATGGGATATCAGTGACTTGTGGTCCCTTTTTCGTTCTACTAGAATTTTCTCTCATTTTTTCCAGAATAATATTTCGTTTAGGCTTGTGGTCCACAATATAATTTTCTTCCAAGAATCGGGCGTTGGTACTAACAATGACCTTCTGATCCTTAAGATTATAAAATAGACCACCCTTCATTCCCTTGAGATACCCCACAAAATAATAGACATCTGTCATCGGTTCTAACATACCCGCGTTTCCTTTTAGCACATGTGCTGGACACTCCCAAATTCGAATGTGTTTCAGACTAGGCTTAAGCCCGGTCCACAATTCTTTGGAGTAGAAGGTACTGACTTAGAAGGTACCAAGTTCAGAATGTAAGTCATTGTTTCTAAAGCGAGTCCCCAAAATGAATCGGGTAAACTTGAATAACTCATCATAAACCTCACCATCTCGATAAGAGTCCTATTTCTTCTTTCTGCTATACCATTCTGCTGCGGAGTGCCTGATGCAGTCAACTGGGATATAATCCCTTCTGATGACAGGTAATCCCTAAACTCTCCAAAAAAGGTATTTCCTATCATGGTCGGATCGTAGTGATTTGATACTTTTATCCAGACGCTTCTCCTCCTCCGCCTTGATTTCTTTGAATTTTTCAATGCATTTAGACTTACGATGCATCAGGTAAATGTATCCATACCTTAAGTAGTCATCAATGAAACTGACAAAGTACTCAAGGCTACCTCTAGACCAAATTATCTTATGACAACACACATCAGAGGGAACTTGCTCCAACGATTTTTTAACTCTATAGCATTTGGCCGAAAAGGGCCTCTTGGTAATCTTACCCTCTAAGCAAGATTCACATACTTGAAGTACCTCCACTTTTAATAAACTCAAAGGTCCATCTGCTACTAGTCTGTTTATCCTTTTTAATTAATATGATCCAAGCGTAAGTTCCAAAGAAACGTTTGATTCATTGAAGAAGGAAACTTTCTCTTATATGAAAAATTAGATGTGTTATTCAATTTAGTTAGTTGCAGTGTAGAAGAGATTAGAGTAATAATATAAAGATCATCTACAAATGTACCAGAATAGATAACCTGTTTATTATCCTTAATAACCACAAATTTATTAAAATAAACCAAATATCAGTCTTTAACCAATCTAGAAACGAAAACTAAGTTCCTTTTTATGGAAGTTATATAAAAACAATCACTCCATATTAAAACTCGATCTCTACTAAAATTGAGAGTGACATCTCCCACTGCAACTGCTGTTACCTTTGTATTATTTTCCATATGCAAGTAAATCTACCCATCACTAAGTTGTCTGATTTCTTGAAACCCCTGCCATAAATTGTAGACATGATTAGTGGCTCCCGTATCTACACACCAGGTACTGGTAGATAACACCGTTAAACATGTTTACACAATCAGTGAACAAAAATTACCCTATTTGTTCAGCTTGTTGAGATAAACTGAACATAGTTTTTTCTAGTGTCGTGTCTGGTTGTAGTGAAAACTCTGCCTTTCAGCTTTTTCACACAAATCGGTGGCCCACTAACTACCTTTGAAATTGTGCCATCCTGTTTCTGAACCTTTTTCTTCTTCATGGCTTTTGGCCTAATGGAAGAAAATTTTTTTCATAAACAAACACATTTTCTGGTATTGAAAGAATACCCTTGGTAGTTAAAGTTATATCCAAGTTACTTTTCTAGTCAACAAAATTTGGTTATGTTAGTTTGTTTTCTTTGAGTATAACAGTGAGTGAATTAAAAACTATTTTATTCCTGAGAATCACATAATTAAAAATAACCGTTAATTATGACCAGCAATACTTTGGATTTATTTTAATTTGATTCTCTCTACTATTTTAAAAGAAATTCGCCAATAATCTGGTACCCTGTGAATAGCATACCTCGATAGGAGGACGTCTACTATCCATCGTATGTCGAGACAGGCTAATCCCTATTTATTTTACTATCTAGGTAACTGACCCTGCCAAGTAAAATTAAATAGCTGACATTATTTTGGTCAAGTATATAATAGCAGTAACTCAGATGGAGATGATACTATTAAATACAGCTAAGTGTTAACCATCACTTAATCCAAAATCAATCATTTCGCAATAAACCCTTCAGATAGAGATGTAATCCACGCTAACAATTATCTAGAATTATCCCTAAAAGAGGTTTGATCTGTTCGATGGGAAGGAAAGCCTTACTGCCAACATGCATGGTTTAATTGCATTACCTGCAAACTGGTGATAGAGACCGCATGATTTATCTGTGAATAAATTTCCACTTCCACTTAGATTTTTAAAATATTTTTTAGGGTTATAAAAATTCGTTTAATTAAAAAAAAATTATTAATTTTGAAAGCTACACGATCTGAAATAATCAAACATCTTTCCGTGTATACGATTCTAAAGATTCCGATTTACCAAATTATTTTTTCGTGTTTAAATGCGTAACAAATAAAATTTAATAAATACATAGTTTTTCCTTCAGCTTTTCAGCTAAGGTAGTGATTGAAAATATTTATTTATTTTATTTTTTGTTTCATATTTTTTGAAAAATAATAAGTTATTTCGATTAAATATTTTTCTATTTAATTAATTCAAAATTTGAAATTAATTCTCACATTTTTCCAAAATATCCGATTTTATGAAAAATCATCTTAAACGTGACATTTTGTAAAAAAATAAAATGTCTAAAGTTTTTTTATTTAATTAAAACTTTAATTAAAAATTTTTAATTTTATTTTTCATTACAAAATAATTTAATTAAAACTAAATTTTTGAATTAATTAAATTAACAGGTTAAATAAAACAGATATGCAACATTCACGCAGTTCATATATATATAAATAGGATATGCATATATTCTGATTTTATTATTAAAATGAAACTCTGAAGAGTTTCATTTCTTGTTGAATATAAGTGGTAAGAATTCTTTTCCAAGTCAGCTTCCTGCATCCCGATTGCATTAGGATTCCCTGATACACTTTGATATAGAAATATATATCATATTACGATCTTCAAACATATCAAGAACGATCAAAACAGCCAAGGAAAAGTCAGAACCACCGTCGGCCACCTTCACTGTGGCCGGCACCACCTTGTCGCCACCTTCAGGTAGTTTTTGCCATCACCTCGATGCTCTGTTTTCGAAAGTTTTTATACCAAAAAATAGTTCTCAAAAAATAGTAATTTTATCAAAAATCAGCTCGAAAATAGCCCAAAAAACTACCCAAAAATTGCCTAAAACAGCTGCCTCCGCAAGCCGCCGTCGCCCCTAAACAGCTCACTGTTTGGGCTTTTTCTACTGGTTTTTTTGCTCTCGTTTTTTTGAAAAAATAGCTCAGATATCTAGACACCTGTTGCTTCGAAGAATGCCTCGAAAATAGTTCCAAACAATCCCAGAAATAGCCCTGAAGGGCCACCGCCGCTGTGCTGCCGGTTGCCACTGGTTGTCGCCTGTTTCGTGCACTGTTTTGGCCCAAATTTTAATGGTTTTGAACAGTGTTTTAAGGTATGTTTGCTGCTATTTTTTGTCTAAAAAATTGCTCAAAAAATAGTCTAAAAATGACCCAAAAAATGAACAAAATCGACCCCGAACCGCTGCCGACTAAGCTGCTTGTGGTGGGCTATTTTTGTTGAATTTTTTTTATCATTTTGACTTATTTTTGCTACTGTTTTTAATGCATAAATACTGTAAAAACTCACCAAAAAACTATTTTAAAATTGATAAAAAAATTACCGCGATCCGTGGCCTGTAAAAATTCAAAACTACTGCCGGTGCCGCCGCCTGTTCTTTGTGTTCTTAGATATTCAACCTATTCATAAAATAATTTAAATAGATATTTAAAAATAGAAACTACTATTACATCGATACTTATGTCCCGTAGGCTCACATTCGATTTAGAAAAAACTTAATCTATCATGATTAACTCTCGTGATTAAAACATTAAATAATCATAATTTAAACCATTCAATCAAACATGAATAAATAGATGATCATAAAATCGAGATTAGAACGCCTACAAAATCAAGTTAGCATAGTTCTAAAACTATTCGATCCCGATAAAACGTAATTAAAAAACAAAACGGCTCTGATACCAATTGTTGGAGGCAAAACTACCAAGATCATTATTTTTGTCAACGATTTTCGATAAATAATAATTAGACAAATCTCGAAATTGGCTCCAAATAAAACTTTTGACGTCGAACGATCAAAATTAAATTCCGCGCAACCAAAGTTAATTTAGAAGAATAACTTTTTACCGGTCGATTCTTCAACTACGACTTTGATTCCAAGTTGAAGCTCTCATCAGATCTTTTACTATACTCCCTTATGCGATTCTCAAACGTAGTTTAGGCTACAATCAATCGAGAACTTGTATTGTGAGACCCGAACCTATCTCTTTTGAGATATTTATATATGTTGACATGTTCCTTTCCATATATGTATCTCTTGGTATATGGTTTATGTTTCTAGTTATAGAACAGCATGTTTTGTATAGGTGTTATACATGTTATGCATGTGGAGGGGTTTGGCTTGGTTTCCTTCTTTAGTTTTTCTCCCAGCGTTGACCGCTCGAGTGGTGGGGAGCGCACTCGAGCGGGCTGGTGGCAGGGAGTTGGTCCGAGAGGTGACCGCTCGAGCGGTTCTTGGGCGTTCGAGCGGTGGTGTGGCAAGGCCTATGTCGGCAAGGGGTCCGCTGGAGCGGTGCTTGGGCGCTCAAGCGGTGGGTCTTGGGCGCGAATTTCTATAAAACCTTGCAGCCTTGGTTTTTGAGCCAAAAATATCTTTTTCAAGTCTATCTCTTTCCCTACACCTTTTCTCTACCTTTTCTCTAGCTTTTGAGTGGGCCCGAGCTTAGTTCTTCGCAGTCGAATAGTAGATCCTTGCTATCGGCAACGTGGGCTTCGTATCTATCTGGACAAATTCTCATTTCGACGAGGTTGGATTTTGAGGCGTTAAGCTTTTAGCTCTTTAAGGTAGGATTCTAGGCCATACTGCTGTTAAAGGGTATTGTATGTAATTATACTTGCTTTCACCGGGTAGAAATGCATTAAATGTAATTTTCATGTTTTAAACCTTAGTTTTGGATAAAAAGTGGGTTTTAAGCCTTTTCTTGGTTTATACATGTTTCGGATGTGTGTATATCCGTGGTTTTCAAAAGGAGATTTGAAAATGAGGTGTTTTTATGAAAAACATGTTTGTGGAGGTTTAGAGCTAACCCTTGGGGTTGAGTTTCAGTTTTGTTGGAAATCTGTTGCTACATGCTTGTTGATCTCCATGTGAATGGATTGGATCTTTTTTATACGTGCGATGTAGAACTATTTTACGGGTTTTTGTAGTTGAGCTACGGTTGGATTTTTAAATATTTTCCCTAGATGTATCGTGACAGTGGGTATGCGGATGTGGGCTTACATTGCTCCACGGTGGAAGTCTAGAAACGTGCGCAACGTAGGTGCTCTGTACCTTTGGATTAATCCCCGTAAATTGAGTCGGGTGCCTCCGTGAATGGAAATATGTGGGTGCTTTGGACCCACGGGTTTCGGTCCCGTAAATTAAGCAGTAGGTGCTCTGTACCTTCGGGTTAATCTCGTAAATTGAGTCGTTTCCTCCGTTAATGGCATCGTTGTCGTAACTCCATATAGAACTTGTCATTACCGAGCAGGCCTTGAGTGGTGACTAGGGTAATGGGCAGGAGTCAATAGTTGTAACCTTTGTCAGTGTGGCAGAGTCAGTACATAGGACTACATTTTATCTCTTTCTCCTCGGCTGTGTGTCCCGAATGGAGAACAGTGTGTTTTACTACTTTTCCTTAACTGTAGAATGATATCTGTTAGGATGATATGCATAGTTTCAAGGATGAAAATTGTGGTTTTCATATGGAAAACTTATGGTTTTGAGAGAAAACCTTTTTGGCTTTCGTGGTCGAGTTAGCTCCCACCATATGATTGCATAGCCTGCTTTACAGCTTTACTGTCTAGTTTCTATTGGGTTTCGGCTCACGTTGTGAGATTTTCCTGAAAAGCATTTTCAGGTGAGCATGTAGAGTTAACCTAGATTCCTGTGGTGGCGGAAGACTAGTTGTAGTTTTTGATTTTGACATGTACTTTTTTATGTAGTGCCTGTTTCAGAAGGCTGATTTTGTACGCCATGAGGCGATATATTTATTCATGTATGTGAATGCATGTTTCTTGTTTATGAGAGTTGAACTGTGGGGATCTTTATCCAAATGTTGTATCTTTTAGTTTTCAACTGTAAACCTTATTTTCATAAATAGTTTTGGTGGGCTTTCGCGTGACCCTGGTGTTTGGGGCATGACACATACCAGCAGAACTTGGACAGTTTTAGTCTTGAAGATAAGTTATGAATTTGGTTCTACCTACCCACATATTTGTAAGGCAACAGTAGGGACCTGTGGAGTAATTATGACAAAAACTTCTAGTGGAACACAGATACGTATCCAGTGATTTTTGCAATTAAAAAAACCTCATAGCCGTATCTGCAATTATGAAAAACTAGCAGCGGTTTTTGTAATTTTCATAAAACACTAAATTACAGTTCACACAACTAAAGAACTGTAATTGCACTCTAAGCCATAATCTCAAGACCTTATTGTATTGAGCTCCTGTTATTAAATGCTTAACATTTCTCCCCACGTTAAAATTTTCGATACTTGCTAATTAAATTTAATTACTGATAATTTAATTTAATCGGCATATTGAAATTCTTTAAACCCTTTTGCTTAACTTATTTGACCGTCAGATAATCAAATCCACCTGTACGGTTTGGCCTGGTCAAAACTTATAAGATTCCTTAAGGGGGTATCATCAATCCCGATCATTCGAGACGTGAAATTCGTTAATAATTAATATTCACCATATAAATAATACTGCTATTCAACTTACCGGGAATATAGACCCATATAAGATCGCGCCCTCTAATGAATCAAAACAACGAATATTAAATATACGTAAATCAATAATTATTTCATGATTAAGAGCATATGCACTAGTCATAATAATCTTTGAGTGTAAATTAATTTATATAGTTAGTATAAAATTAATTACCCTAATGTGTCTCGTTCAATACACACAAAGTGTATTAACACAGAGAGTCAAAACAATAGACGACGTTATTGTCTGTTTCCCGTAACCAAGACAGGCCTACGAAAACTTTGTGCTACAGTCGTACCGATGGTATACCCAATTCCATCTAAACTGTGAACATAAAACTTATATTCTGCATGAACCTAAAATATGATCTTCTTTGTGCAAGTCACATTATACATACCAGATTAAATACTATACAGAATAAATGACATTCATGCATAATATTAAAAAAATGATATACATACATTGCTCATTAAGATTCTCATAAAATAAAAAATTAATTTTATTAAAATAAAATTAATTACTAAAAATATGATTTTTAGTATACAAACCATAGCAATCCCTTTATATCCCAATGCTAAATTGGTCAAGAAAAAGTTGAAAAGGATACGACCAGAATGGGCGCTGAAAATCAAGGAAGAAGTCACCAAGTAGATCAACGCCGGATTTCTTATGGTAACTGAGTATCCAAAGTGGGTGGCTAACATTGTTTCAATTTTTAAGAAGGATGGAATGTGTAGATTTTCGGGATCTCAACAAGGCCAGTCCTAAGGACGACTTCCCATTGCCGCGCATCGACGTTCTGATAGATAGCACAACGGAGCACGCTCTCTTATCATTTATGGATGGCTTCTCTGGGTATAATTAGATCCTAATGGACCTCGAAAACAGAGAGAAGACAACATTCACTACACCTTGGGGCATCTACTGTTACCGCGTGATGCCATTTGGTTTAAAGAATGCTGGGACAACCTATTAAAGGGCTGCTACCACCTTATTGCACGACATGATACACAAGAAAGCTGAGGTGTATGTGGACGATATGATTGTAAAGTCCAAGGATCAAGATGACCATATCATAATGCTACGGAAGTTCTTCTAAAGGATCAGGAAGTACAAAATGCAGCTCAACCCACAGAAGTATGCCTTTAGAGTCATTGTAGGAAAGATGCTCGAGTTTATGATCACTCAACGAGGCATCAAAGTTGACCCTTCAAAAATTAAGGCAATTACCTGTAACACCTTGACCCTTCTCATGGCAACAATATTGTCCGATTTGGGTGAAAGCCCTCACGAATTTGTTCTTCCCAGGGGGTCACCCATCTTTGCATTGGTCCCACCCACGCACGCTTAACTGCGGAATTATGCTATGGTCTTTATCACTTGGGAAAAGGCCTCGTTGAATGTAAGGGCTTAAGGTTTTTTCTTTATAGTCCAGGAACTCCCTCTCACTTTTCAATGTGGGATACCAGGATATTACATTTCACCCCTCTTAGGGCTGTACGTCCTCGTACAGTAGCCTACCAGCTCCGGTAGCCTGTCAATTTTTATCGACCCGCCCACTCTGTAGCCCGTCCACGTGTCACGCAAGATGGTAGGGGCCTACACTCGGATGTGAGGAGAGTAGGCTCTAATACCATCTGTAACACTTTGACCCTTCTCATGGTAACGATATTGTCCGCTTTGGGCAAAAGCCCTCAGGATTTTGTTCTTCCTAGGGGGTCACCCATCTTTGCATTGCTCCCGCTCAAGCACGCTTAACTGCGGAGATCTGCTAGGGTCTTTACCACCTGAAAAAAGGCCTCATTGAATGTAAGGGCTCAAGATTTTTCTTTTATAACCTAGGAACTTTCTCTCCCTTTCCGATGTAGGATACCAAGTTATCACAATTCACCAAAGACCGAGCGAAAAGTCAGAGGTTTCTAGGGTAAAGTACACTTCATCAGTCGATTCATAGCTAAGCTGACAACCACTTGTGAGTTGTTGTTTCGTCTGCTGAAGAAAGGGGTCAAGTTCGAATGGGACGAGAAGTGTCAAGATGCCTTTGAAGCTGTGCGTCAGTACTTGCAAAACCTATCTATTTTAGCTCCTCCCGTGCTCGATAGGCCATTAATTCTCTACTTATCAGTGACTGATTTGGCTATGGGATGCATGCTGACACAAGAAAGAATGTCACGGCCCAAACATTCGGGTCACGCGAAAGCCCACCAAAACACCCATTTAAGAAAATAGGTTTCACAGTTGAATATTAAAATGTACAATATTTGGATAAAAATTCCCACAGTTTAACTCTCATAAACTGAAAACATGCATCTCATACATGAATAAACTTATCGCCTAAAGGCATACAAAACCATCCTCAACAGGCGTCACATGTGCAAGTACATGTCTTAAAAAGGGAAAACTATAGCAAGTCTTCCATCAACTCTGCAACTAGGTTTACTCCTCATGCTCACCTGAAAAGGTTTTACAGTAAAATCCCACACCGTGAGCCAAAGTCCAATAGAACATAGACAATAAAACTGTAAAGCAGGTTATGTAATTATATACACACAGGCTCAACCACAGGAGCCAAAAAGGTTTTTCTTCCAAAACCACAAGTTTTTTGTCTGACTCTCACAAGTCTCAAAAGGTTTAATCTCATAAAAATTCACGTTTTTCATCCTTCAAACTATGCATATCATCCTAACAGATATCATGCCATAGTTAAGGGAATGTTGTAAATAAACAGTAAGCTCCACTCTGGCCACTCAGCCGAGGAGAAAGATGTAAATGTAGTCTTATGTACCGACTCTGCCACATAGACAAAGGTAACCACTCTAGACTCTCGTCCATTACACTCGACCCGTAGGTTTAGTAATGACAAGTTCTATACGGAGTTACAAAAATAACGCCATTAACGGAGGCAGCCGACTTAGTTTACGGGGTCACACCGGAGGGCACTAAGCACCCACACAACCACTTAGTTTACGGGACCACAGCCCGAGGGCACTAAGCACCCACCAACCTCGTTTACGGGGATTAACCCGAAGGCACGTAGGGACCTATTCTGCGCACGTTTTCGGACTTACCCCAAGGAGGAATGGAAGTCCAACTCAACAATACTCACTGTCACGGTACATCTAAGGAGAACATTTCAAAACCAACCAGCAAAACAGATACACATCATATTTATACAAAAGGGATCCAATCCATGAACCATAGAGATCAAACAAAACATGTCAAAACTTGATTTCCACCCAAACATTTTTGAAGTTGAGACTCAACCCCGAGGGCTAGCTCCAAACCTTCAACAAACATGTTTTCCCAAAACTCCAATTTCAAACCATCTTTTTGAAAACTTCCGGTAACTCTTTTTGAAACCATAGAATCGCATAAAAACCTCGGATAGACATCGCACGAGGAAATCTTGAACCAAAACACATCATTTTCCAAAACAGCCCAAGTTCAGTCGACTGGACTCACCCTCCAGTCGACTGAAAAACACACTGGAAAAGAAACAAAAAGCAGAAACCATTTCAGTCGACTGACCTTCCAGGTCCAGTCGACTAAACCTTCAACATGACGATCCAATTGACTGAACTCAAGGGTTCAGTCGACTGAACCAGCCCAGATCATGTTTTTGAGCTACGATTTTGGTTTTCAAATCTCAAATCAAGCCTCAAAAACACCCATTTTGATACTTAGAAGCATACCCGAGCTCAAGGCTATCATAAAACCACGAAAGGAACATCCCTACTTCGATTTCATCCAACCGAACGCCGGAAAACGGTTGTAACCGCAAATCGGATTTGAAACATAAATCATTTTTCATGCGTTTTTAAACGATAGAAACACGTAGGATTACATGTAGTACCCTCTAACAGTTATACAGTATAGGATCCAACCTCGGTGAGTTCAAAACTCGACGTCTTGATCTACGTGCAAAATTGATCTTCGCCAAAATGAAATTCTGACTGGATGGATGTGTAGATCACGATACCGATACTAAGGATCAGCAGCTGGTTTATCAAAAACCAATCCCCAGGCCCCCGAGAAGTTAAAAAGAAGGCAAAGAGAAAACTGGAAGAAACTTAGAAGTTATGTTTTCAAAATATCTTTTAGAAAATATCTAAGTCTCGATATTTATAGGCCTCCAAAATATCTTTTTTTTTTTGAATTTTTAAAATTCGTACGGCAACTCCCTACAACCCCGGGAACCAACCCTGCATGATCAAATAAACTTAAACATGCATCAAAACGAGTAAATCACACATCTTGAAAATATATATACAAAACACATCATATGTACATATGTCTCAAAAAGAGACGGGTCCGGGTCTCATAACTCTCCCCCCTTAAGGAATTTCGCTCCCGAAATTCACAACAAGGTCACGAGGTAAACAGGTATGGGTATCTAGCACGCATCGCAGATTTGAGCTCCCACGTTGCTTCCTCATCACCGTGATGATGCCATAGGACCTTAACTTAAGAAATTGTTCTGACTCGCAACGTTTGCTCCTTTGTATAAACAATCCTCACTGGGCGATCCTCATAAGTGGCATCCTCATCAATCCGTAGCTCGGCCCAATCTAGCACATGTGAAGGATCATGCTCATACGTCCAAAGCATAGAAACGTGGAACACGTCATACACAGATGCTAACTGAGGTGGTAACACCAAACGGTAAGCAACCTCTTCCATCCTATCAAGAATCTCAAAAGGTCCAATGAAACGCGGTGATAGCTTCCCGCTATGACCAAATCTCATCAAACCTTTGCGTGGTGAGACCTTCAGAAACACATGATCCCCCACTGCAAACTCCAAAGGTCACCTCCTCTGATCTGCATAACTCTTCTAGCAGCTCTGCGCTGTCAGTAAGCACTGGCGAATCGCCGTAACCTTCTCTGTCGTCTCCCGTACCATGTCGGGTCCCAAGACTGTGGTCTCTCTTACATCTGTCCAACATACGGGAGATCTACACGGTCTACCATACAAAGCCTCATACGGTGCCATCCCAATACTAAACTGATAGCTATTGTTGTATGCAAACTCTGCTAAAGAGAGATGATCCTCCCACGAACCTCTAAAGTCAAGGATACAAGACCTCAGCATATCCTCTAGAATTTGTATAGTCCTCTCTGACTGGCCATCCGTCTGGGGGTGAAAAGCAGTACTGAACATCAAGCTATCCCCAAGGTCTCCTGCAGACTCTCTCAAAAGTGCGAAGTGAAGCGCGGGTCTCGGTCTGAAATAATGGATACTGGCACTCCGTGCAATCTGACTACCTCCCTGACGTACAAGCTACTTAGTCGTTCCATCAAATCCCTCACTCGGATAGGGAGAAAGTGTGCAGACTTCATCAACCTATCAACCACAACCCACACGGCGTCGTGTCCCCTAGGTGACCGAGGAAGTCCTGACACGAAGTCCATCGTGATGTGCTCCCACTTCCACTCTGATATAGGCAACGATTGTAGCAATCCTGTCGGTCTCTGTTGTTCTGCCTTTACCTACTGATAGGTGAGGCATCGGGAAATAAACTGGATCACATCTCGCTTCATCCCTATCTAACAGAACTGACGACGTAGGTCATGATACATCTTAGTGCCTCTAGGATGCATGACAAGACGAGAATGATGACACTCTTGTAAAAGATCAGCATGGCATGACTCTGGCACAAACAACCTGCCTGCCAACCTCAGACTCTGATCAGAACCCACAATCTAGCCTGCTGTATCCTCGCCACTAGCAACGCGGTCTCGTATCATCTGAGCCTCCTGGTTCACCTGCTAGACCTCTAATACACGTGCTATCAATGCTGGTCGAGTAACTACAGAAAACAAGGTGGCACCCATCTCAATCTCCCTGAGGTACAAATCAAACTTCCCAACATCCGCAAGCATGTCCCACTCACGTATAGCCACAGTAGCTAACGACCCGTGAGATCTCCGACTGAGCGCGTCTGCCATAACATTGGCCTTCCCTGGATGATACTGCAAATCAAAATCATAGTCCTCCAACAGCTCCATTCACCGTCATTGGAGCAAGTTCAGGTCCTTTTGCGAAAACAAGTATTTTAAACTCTTGTGATCGGAGAAAACCTCGAAAAGATCACCATACAGATAGTGACGCCATGTCTTCAAGGCGAAGACCACAGCTGCCAACTCCAAATCGTGTGTAGGATAGTTCCGCTCATGCGTCTTCAACTGCCGGGAACCATAAGCTACAACCTTACCTCCCTGCATCAGAACACATCCAAGACCGTCATGTGATGCATCACAGTACACATTATATCCCAAGCCTCGCTTTGGAATGATCAACATTGGCGGACTGGTCAACATCGTCTTCAGCTCCTAGAAAGATGACTCACATGACTCACTCCAAGCAAACACAACTCCCTTCCGCGTCAGGCGTGTCATTGGTGCAGCGAGTCTAGCAAAATCCTTCACGAACCGTCGATAATAGCCGGCTAGACCTAGAAAACTATGTATCTCAAAGACACTCTTCGGCCGTTCCCAACCTGTCACAGCTTCAGTCTTTGACGAATCCATAGCTACCCCGTCTGTCGACACCACGTGTTCCAAAAATCTCACCTCAGACATCCAGAGCTCGCACTTCTCGAACTTTGCATACTGGCGATGCTCTCTCAAAGTCTGTAGTACGATCCGCAGGTGATCCTCGTGTGCCTCCCTGGTGGGTGAGTATATCAGAATATCGTCCATAAATACTACCACAAAATTATCCAGATAAGGATGGAAGATCCGGTTCATCAAACCCATGAACGTAGCCGGTGCATTCGTTAAACCGAACGGCATAACCAGAAACTCGTAGTGACCATAGCGAGGCTAGAAGGCGGTCTTCGCTATGTCCTTGTCCCTAATCCTCAACTTGTGATATCCCAACCCCAAGTCAATCTTCGAGAAGCAGCTTGAATCCCTCAGCTGATGAATCAAGTCGTCTATCCTCAACATCGGATACTTGTTCTTCACTGTCACCTGATTTAACTTCTTGTAATCGATACACAAATGCAAAGACACATCCTTCTTCTTTGCAAAAAGGGCAGGAGCTCCCCATGGCGAGGTACTCAAACGTATAAACCCCCTGTCTAGCAACTTCTGCAACTGCACCTTGAGTTCACGCAACTCAGCGGGTGCAAAGCGATAAGACGGTATAGATACAGGAGCAGCTCTGGGAACTAGAACAATGGAGAACTCTACCTCCCGGCTCGGTGGTAACTCATACAAATCATCGGGAAAAACATCAGGATAGTCGCACACCACCGGAGGTAACTCTCCTCGAACCCCAACTACCTCATCCAACATACGGGCGGTAAAAAGAGAACCCAGGTTGCCCTGGTCCCGCACAACACCTGGCATAGACCTCAAACCCTCATCCCGGTCTCCCACAAAATAGAAGCAATCTCCCGCCGGTGTACAAATCGTTAACCTCCATCGATCGCAATCGATAAAGGCACGATAGGTGGTCAGCCAATCCATCCATAGGATGACATCGAATGCGGTCATGTCTAGAATAACAAGATCAAACTCTAAACAATGTCCGGCAACCTCCAACACGCAGGATCTACAGACAAGACTCAACTTCACAGTCCCACTGACTGGGGTCTCCACGCGCATAGTACTACCCAACAAGTCAATTTCCAACCCCAAAGCAGATGTAAAAGTAGATGATATAAAAGAATGTGATGCTCCGGTGTCGATAAGAACACTGGCCCATGATCTATAAACTAGAAAGGTACCTCTGATCATGGAGGTGGTAGCAGCACCATCAGGCACGACTGGTGCGCTGGATGAACTAGGATTCGCAAGAACATAAGCTCTGGCTGGTCCGCTGCGGCTCTGAACTGCCGACTGTCTACCGGACTACACTGAAGCTCTTCCCTCTGCAAAATGGGACGTCTGAGCTCTAGGCTGTGTATATAACTGGGGCAATCCCTACGGATGTGCACCGGGGCAATCCCTACTACACACAATCCCTCCTCCGAGGCAATCCCTACGGATGTGCCCAGACTGGCCACACTCAAAACATATCACTGGCCTCCTCCACTGTGCCTGCGACTACGACTGCGACTGTGCCTGAACAGGGGCTGCACTCCTGCACTCAGCCATACGATGTCCTAGCCGCTGGCATCGGTGACAAAGGAGCCCTATCTGATCTGACCTTCTCGTTGAAGCTACGGGAGGCATGGAGGCAGAAGACTGTGGAGGATACGACCCCACTGAATGTGAACTTTGACCAGATGTCCGTCGACGCTTGTCCTTACATCCCTTGAACAGTGTGCATCCCCATCTAATTAACCCCTGCTATCCTTGTCTCTTCACGTTTCATTTAGAGTGTCCTCTTCTTTCATAGCAGTCTCCACCAGCTCTATAAAGACCTGCATCCTGAATGCTGTCACCCTATCTCTGATAGCGGGCCTCAAACCCCTCTCGAATCGTTTCGCACGAAACTCATCAGTAGGTACGATCTTCTGTGTAAACCTGGATAGGCTAGTAAACTCAGCATCGTCCTCAAGCACTATCATCGTCCCCAAGCACTATCATCGTCCCCTGCGTCAAAAACAGGAAGTCCTCTCTGTAGCGATCCCTCAAAGTCGCTGAAAAGTATTTCTCAAGAAATACCTTCGTGAATGTATCCCAGGTGCCTGCCACTGTGGTCTTGGCGAACTTCCACCACATGTGAGCACTTCCTCTTAGCTGGAAGGTGGCACATATAACCCTCAGATCATCTTCCTTAATCTAAAGCGAATCAAGGATCCTGGTAACCAGCTCCAGCCACTCCGTGGCAACAGTGGGATTAGGATCCCCAGAAAAGGTAGGAGGGTCCAGACGGCGAAACTCACGCATCGCAGTCGTCGCCCTTGGCTCAGGTATGGTCTCTCTCCCCTAGAGGCCTCAGCCAGTTGCCGGATGGAGCTGACCATCTCACGCAATAGATCTCCCTCAGCGACAGGTCCTTGGGGTGCATTAGCTTCCCCAACATCTTGGACTAGAACGTCCCTTCAGACAGAACTACGGCCACGGCCTCGACCTCGACCTCGTTCTCCCCGCGTGGACATAACTCTATACGAAAGTGACATAACAGGATAAAAATCCATACAACAGGTTATTGCCAATGTAAAAGATAGATAAGCATGCTAACACATAGCCACGTAATATCATGTCATCACATCTCACAAACCGAGGAGAACCAACAAGAAAGACTCGTCCATATGGATAACTTACTCAGATTCCTTGCTAGAAATCACGTCCGCGAATTGTATCTCTAACATGGCTCCCAAGTATGATAATCCAAACGCCCGAAGGCAAGACTAATCAATCCTAAGGTCCAACCTCCATACCCACGTATACACCACAAGCTATCATGATATGTTAGGAAAATGCTGTAACCCATGCAATCAAGCACACATACATTCTCACAAGGTGATGTACCCTCTTTTCCATGGCTCATAGGTATTCGAACCTAGAGCTCTGATACCAAGTTGTCACGCCCCAAACATTCGGGTCACGCAAAAGCCCACCAAAACACCCATTTAAGAAAATAGGTTTCACAGTTGAATATTAAAATGTATAACATTTGGATAAAAATCCCCATAGTTCAACTCTCATAAACTGAAAACACGAATCTCATACATGAATAAACTTATCGCCTAAAGGCGTACAAAACCAGCCTCAACAGGCGTCACATGTGCAAGTATATGTTTCAAAAAGGGAAAACTATAGCAAGTCTTCTATCACTTCTGCAATTAGGTCAACTCCTCAAGCGCACCTGAAAAGATTTTACTGCAAAATTCCACACCGTGAGCCAATGCCCAATAGAACATAGACAATAAAATTATAAAGCAGGCTATGCAATTATATACACACAGGATCAACCACTGGAGCCAAAAAGATTTTCCTTCCAAAACCATAAGTTTTTCGTCAAACTCTCACAAGTCTCAAAAGGTTTAATCTCATAAAAACCCACGTTTTCCATCCTTCAAACTATGCATATCATCTTAACAGATATCATGCCATAGTTAAGGGAAAGTTGTAAATAAACAGTAAGCTCCACTCTGGCCACTCAGCCGAGGAGAAAGATGTAAATGTAGTCTTATGTACCGACTCTGCCACATCGACAAAGGTAACCACTCTAGACTCTCGTCCATTACACTCGACCCGTAGGTTTAGTAATGACAAATTCTATATAGAGTTACAACAATAACGCTATTAACGGAGGCAACCGACTTAGTTTACGGGGTCACATCCGAGGGCACTAAGCACCCACACAACCACTTAGTTTATGGGACCACAGCCCGAGGGCACTAAGCACCCAACAACCTCGTTTACGGGGATTAACCCGAAGGCACGTAGGGACCTACTCTGCACACGTTTCTGAACTTACACCAAGGAGCAATGGAAGCACAACTCAACAATACTCATTGTCACGGTACATCTACGGAGAACATTTCAAAACCAACCCACAAAACAGATACACATCACATGTATACAAAAGGGATCCAATCCATGAACTACGGAGATCAAACAAAACATGTCAAAACATGATTTCCACCCAAACGTTTTTGAAGTTGAGACATAACACCCCGAGGGCTAGCTCCAAACCTTCAACAAACATGTTTTTCCAAAACTCCGTTTTTAAACCATCTTTTTGAAACCTTTCGATAACCCTTTTTGAAACCTTAGAATCTCAAAAAACCTCGGATAGACATCGCACGAGGAAAGCTTGAACCAAAACATATCATTTTCCAAAACAGCCCAGGTTCAGTCGACTAGACTCACCCTCCAGTCGACTGAAAAATACACTGGAAAAGTGAACCAAAACAGAAACTATTTCAGTCGACTGACCTCCCGGGTCCAGTCGACAGAACCTCCAACATGACGATCCAGTCGACTGAACTCAAGGGTTCAGTCGACTGAACCAGCCCAGATCATGTTTTTGAGCTACGATTTTGGTTTTCAAATCTCAGATCAAGCCTCAAAAACACCCGTTTTGATACCTAGAAGCATACACGAGCTCAAGGCTATCATAAAACCACGAAAGTAACATCCCTCTTTCGATTTCATCAAACCAAATGCCAAAAAATGATTTTAACCCAAAACTGGATTTGAAACATAAATCATTTTTCATGCGTTATAAATGGTAGAAACACGTAGGATTACATGCAGTACCCTCTAACAGTTATACAGTCTAGGATCCTACCTCGGTGAGTTCAAAACTCGACGTCTCGATCTACGTGCAAAATCGAGCTTCATCGGAATGGAATTCTAACTAGATGGATACATAGATCACGATGCTGATACTAAGGATCAGCAGTTGGTTTATCAAAAATCAAGTCCCGGGTCCCCGAAAAGTTAGAGAGAAGGCAGAGAAAAAACTGGAGGAAACATAGAAGTTAAGTTTTCAAAATATCTTTTAGAAAATATCTAAGTCCCGATATTTATAGGCCTCCAAAATATCTTTTTTTTTTTGAATTTTTGAAATTCGTACGACAACGTCTGCTCCTTTGTATCAAGAATCCTAACTGGACGCTCCTCATAAGTGGCATCCTCATCAATCTGTAGCTCAGCCCAATCTAGCACATGTGAAGGATTAGGTTCGTACCTCCGAAGCATAGAAACGTGGAACACGTTATACACAGATGCTAACTGAGGTGGTAACGCCAAATGGTAAGCAACCTCTCCAATCCTATCAAGAATCTCAAAAGGTCCAATGAAACACGGTAATAGCTTCCCGCTACGACCAAATCTCATCAAACCTCTACGTGGTGAGACCTTCAGAAACACATGATCCCCCACTGTAAACTCCAAAGGTCGCCTCCTCTAATCTGCATAACTCTTCTGGCGGCTCTGCGCTGTCAGTAGGCGCTGGTGAATAGCTGTAACCTTCTCCGTCATCTCCCGTATCATGTCGAGTCCCAAGACTGTGGTTTCTGCCACATCTGTCCAACATACGGGCGATCTACACGGTCTACCATACAAAGCCTCATACGGTGCCATCCCAATACTAGACCGATAGCTATTGTTGTATGCAAACTCTGCTAAAGATAAATGATCCTCCCATGAACCTATAAAGTCAAGGATACAAGACCTCAGCATATCCTCCAGAATCTGTACAGTCCTCTCTGACTGACCATCTGTCTGGGGGTGAAAAGCAGTACTGAACATCAAGCTCGATCCCAAGGCCTCCTGCAGACTCTGCCAAAAGCGCGAAGTGAAGCGCGGGTCTCGGTTTGAAACAATGGATACTAGCACTCTGTGCAATCTGACTACCTCCCTGATGTATAAGCTACTCAGTCGTTCCACCGAATCCCTCACTCGGATAGGGAGAAAGTGTGCAGACTTCGTCAACCTATCAACCACAACCCACACGGCGTCATGTCCCCTAGGTGACTGAGGAAGTCCTGACACAAAGTCCATTGTGATGTGCTCCCACTTGCACTCTGATATAGGCAACGACTGTTGCAATCCTACCGGTCTCTAATGTTCTGCCTTTACCTGCTGACAGGTGAGGCATCAGGAAAAAAACTGGATCACATCTTGCTTCTTCCCTATCCAATAGAACTGACGACGTAGGTCATGATACATCTTAGTGCCTCCAGGATGCACAGAAAGACGAGAATGATGACACTCATGTAAAAGATCAGCTTGGCATGACTCTGGCACAAACAACCTGCCTGCCAACCTCAGACTCTGATCAGAACCCACAATCCAGTCTACTGTATCCTCGTCACTAGCAATGCGGTCTCGTATCATCTGAGCCTCCTAGTCCGCCGGTTGGACCTCTAATACACGTGCTATCAACGCTGGTCGAGTAACTATAGAAAATAAGGTGGCACCCGTCTCAATCTCCCTGAGGCACAAATTAAACTCCCCAACATCCGCAAGCATGTCCCACTCACGTATAGCCACAAAAGCTAACGACCCGTGAGATCTCTTACTGAGCACGCCTGCCACAACATTGGCCTTCCCTGGATGACACTGCAAATCAAAATCATAATCCTCCAACAGCTCCATCCACCGCCATTGGTGCAAGTTCAGGTCCTTCTGGGAAAACAAGTATTTTAAGCTATTGTGATCGGAGAAAACCTCGAAATGCTCACCATACAGATAGTGACGCCATGTTTTCAAGGTGAAGACCACAGCTGCCAACTCCAAATCGTGTGCATGATAGTTCCGCTCATGCGTCATCAACATTCGGGAACCATAAGCTACAACCTTACCTCCCTGCATCAGAACACATCCAAGACCGTCATGTGAAGCATCACAGTACACAATATATCCCAAGCCTCGCTCTGGAATGATCAACACTGGCGGACTGGTCAACCTCGTCTTTAGCTCCTAGAAAGCTGACTCATAGGACTCACTCCAAGCAAACACAACTCCCTTCCGCGTCAGGCGTGTCATCGGTGCAGCGAGTCTAGCAAAATCCTTCACGAACAGTCGATAGTAGCCGGCTAGACCTAGAAAACTATGTATCTCAAAGACACTCTTCGGCCGTTCCCAACCTGTCACAGCTTCAGTCTTTGACGAATCCATAGCTACCCCGTCTGTCGACACCACGTGTTCCAAAAATCTCACCTCAGACATCCAGAGCTCGCACTTCTCGAACTTTGCATACTGGCGATGCTCTCTCAAAGTCTGTAGTACGATCCGCAGGTGATCCTCGTGTGCCTCCCTGGTGGGTGAGTATATCAGAATATCGTCCATAAATACTACCACAAAATTATCCAGATAAGGATGGAAGATCCGGTTCATCAAACCCATGAACGTAGCCGGTGCATTCGTTAAACCGAACGGCATAACCAGAAACTCGTAGTGACCATAGCGAGGCCAGAAGGTGGTCTTCGCTATGTCCTTGTCCCTAATCCTCAACTTGTGATATCCCGACCCCAAGTCAATCTTCGAGAAGCAGGCTTGAATCCCTCAGCTGATGAATCAAGTCATCTATTCTTGGCATCGGATACTTGTTCTTCACTGTCACCTGATTTAACTTCTTGTAATCAATACACAGACGCAAAGACCAATCCTTCTTCTTTGTAAAAAGGGCAGGAGCTCCCCATGGCGAGGTACTCGAACGTATAAACCCCCTGTCTAGCAACTTCTGCGACTGGACCTTGAGTTCACGCAACTCAGCGGGTGCAAAGCGATAGGACGGTATAGATACGAGAGCAGCTCCGGGAACTAGATCAATAGAGAACTCTACCTCCCGGCTCAGTGGTAACTCGTTCAAATCATCAAGAAAAACATCAGGATAGTCGCACACCACTAGAGGTAACTCTCCTCGAACCCCAACTACCTCATCCAACATAAGGGCTGCAAAAAGAGAACCCAGGTTGCCCTGGTCCCGCACAACACCTAGCATAGACCTCAAACCCTCATCCCGGTCTCCCAAAAAAAAAAAGCAATCTCCCGCCGGTGTACAAATCGTTACCCTCCGTCGATCGCAATCGATAAAGGCACGATAGGTGGTCAGCCAATCCATCTCTAGGATGACATCGAATGCGGTCATGTCTAGAATAACAAGATCGAACTCTAAACAATGACCAGCGACCTCCAACACGCAGGATCTACAGACAAGACTCAACTTCACACTCCCACTGACCGAGGTCTCCATGCACGTAGTACTACCCAACCAGTCCATTTCCAACCCCAAAGCAGATGCAAAAGCAGATGATATAAAAGAATGTGATGCTCCGGTGTCGATAAGAACACTAGCCCATGATCTATAAATTCGAAAGGTACCTCTTATCATGGAGGTGGTAGCAGCAGCATCGGGCACGACCGGTGCTCTGGATGAACTAGGATCTGTAAGAACATAAGCTCTGGCTGGTCCGCTACGGCTCTGAACTGCCGACTGTCTACCGGACTGCACTGAAGCTCCTCCTTCTGCAAAACGGGACGTGTAAGATCTAGGTTGTGTATATATCTGTCTCCCCTGGCCTGATGGAACAGCGGGTGCGCCTGCTGTACTATGCACACTCCCTCCTTCGGGGCAATCTCTACGGATGTGCCCAGACTGGCCACACTCAAAACATATCACTGGCCCCCTCCCCTGTGCCTGCGACTGCGACTGTACCTGAACAGGCGCTGCACTCCTGCACTCAACTGCACGATGTTCTAGCCACTGGCATCGGTGACAAAGGAGCCCTCTCTGCTCTGACCTTCCCGTTAAAGCTATGGGAGGTGTGGAGGCAAAAGACTGTGGAGGATACGACCCCACTGAATGCGAACTTGGACCAGATGTCGGTCGACGCTTGTCCCTGCGTCCCTGGAACTGTGTACGTCCCCCATCTGACTGACCCTTGCTATCCCTGTCTCTATGCGTTTCGTTCAGAGTGTCCTCCACTTTCATAACAGTCTCCACCAGCTCTGTAAAGACCTGCATCCTGAATGCTACCACCCTATCTCGAATAGCAGGCCTCAAACCCCACTCGAATCGTTTCGCATGAAACTCATCAGTAGGTACGATCTCCTGTGTAAACCTGGATAGGCTAGTAAACTCAACCTCGTACTCAAGCACTGTCATCATCCCCTGCGTCAGAAATAGGAAGTCCTCTTTATAGCAATCCCTCAGAGTCGCTGGAAAGTATTTCTCTAGAAATACCTTCGTGAATACATCTCAGGTGCCTGTCACTGTGGTCTTGGTGAACTTCCACCACATGTGAGCACTTCCTCTCAGCTGAAAGGTGGCACATATATCCCTTAGATCATCTTCCTCAATCTGAAGCAAATCAAGGATCCTGGTAACTAGCTCCATCCACTCTATGGCAACGGTGGGATTGGGATTCCCAGAAAAGATAGGAGGGTCCAGACGGCGAAACTCACGCCTCGCAACCGTCGCCCTCGGCTCAGGTATGGTCTCTCTCCCGTAGAGGCCTCAGCCAGTTGCCGGATGGTGCTGACCATCTCACGCAACAGATCTCCCTCAGCGACAAGTCCTTGGGGTGTATTAGCTTCGCTAACATCTGGGACTAGAACGTCCCTTCGGCCAGAACTACGGCCACGTCCTCGACCTCGGCCTCGTCCTCCCCGCGTGGACATAACTCTATACGAAAGCGACAAAATAGGATAAGAATCCATACAACAGGTTATTGCCAACGTAAAAGACAGATAAGCATGCTAACACATAGCCACGTAATATCATGTCATCACATCTCACATGCCGAGGAGAACCAACAAGAAAGACTCGTCCATCTGGATAACTTACTCAGATTCTTTGCTAGAAATCACGTCCGCGAAACGCGTCTCTAACATAGCTTCCAAGTATGTTAAGCCAAACGCCCGAAGGCAAGACTAATCAATCCTAAGGTCCAACCTCCATACCCACGTATACACCACAAACTATCATACTATGTTAGGAAAACGCTGTAACCCATGCAATCAAGCACACATACATTCTCACAAGGGGATGTACCCTCTTTCCCATGGCTCATAAGTATTTGAACCCAGAGCTCTGATACCAAGTTGTCACGCCCCAAACATCCGGGTCACGCGAAAACCCACCAAAACACCCATTTAAGAAAATAGGTTTCACAGTTGAATATTAAAATGTACAACATTTGGATAAAAATCTCCACAGTTCAACTCTCATAAACTGAAAACATGCATCTCATATATGAGTAAACTTATCGCCAAAAGGCGTACAAAACCAGCCTCAACATGCATCACATGTGCAAGTACATGTCTCAAAAAGGGAAAACTATAGCAAGTCTTCCATCACCTCTGCAACTAGGTCAACTCCTCATGCTCACCTGAAAAGATTTTACAGCAAAATCCCACACTATGAGCCAAAGCCCAATAGAACATAGACATTAAAACTGTAAAGCAGGCTATGTAATTATATACACACGGGCTCAACCACAGGAGCCAAAAAGGTTTTCCTTCCAAAATCACAAGTTTTCCGTCAGACTCTCACAAGTCTCAAAAGGTTTTATCTCATAAAAATCCACGTTTTTCATCCTTCAAACTATGCATATCATCCTAACAGATATCATGCCACAGTTAAGGAAAAGCTGTAAATAAACAGTATGCTCCACTCATGACAGATATCATGCCACAATAAGCAGTTGGTTTATCAAAAACCAAGTCCCAGGCCCTCGAGAAGTTAGAGAGAAGGCAGAGAGAAAATTAGAGGAAACTTAGAAGTTAAGTTTTCAAAATATCTTTTAGAAAATATCTAAGTCCCGATATTTATAGGCTTCCAAAATATCTTTTTTTTTTTGAATTTTTGAAATTCGCATAGCAACTCCCTACAACCCCAGGAACCAACCATGCATGCTCAGATAAATTTAAACATGCATCAAAACGAGTAAATCACACAACTTGAAAATATATATACAAAACACATCATATATACATAAGTCTCAAAAAGAGACGGGTCCGGGTCTCACAGAGAGAGATAGGGATTAAAAAGGCAGTCTATTACTTCAGAAAGAAAATAATCGGATGCGAGGTATAATACATGCCATTGGAAAAGACTACAATTACGGTCCCACAAGCCAAGCCTTTAAAAAAAGCAAAATACAAGTTTTTAGATAAGAAAATCGTTTCCTTTTAAAAGAAGCTTAGGTTGTTTCAAAATCTCTCTCGAAGCACAAAAGTTTGAATGAAGCATAAACCATTTGAAAACTTCGTTTGTGAAATGTTGAACCCGACAACGAAAAGCGTAGTAAGAAACTACGGAAAACAACATCCAACCCATGGTTCTCTCGAAAGTATTAAAATACATCCATAGGAATTATATAAGCATTACAACATATTATATCCAACATAAAACATATACAGAAAGGTATAAACAACCTATCAAGACAAAACAGAAGTCTTATCGTCAGCCACCTCCGGGCACCTCAAGGTCAACCTACAGGTCCATGCTTACCTGAAAAAGGTTTTACAGTAAAATCCCACACCGTGAGCCGAAGCCCAATAGGAAAAGACAATAAAGCTATAAAGCAGGTTATGCAATCATAAGCATAAGGACTCAACCACAAGAGTCAAAAAGATTTTTTCACCCTGAAAATCATAAATTTTCCATCATGCCAACACGAGCCTCAAAAAGGTTTTACTCCATAAAATCCCACATTTTTCATCCTTAAAACCATGCATATCAACAGTACAGAAATCATGCAATAGTTAAGGAAAAAATAGTAATTAAAAACCTAATTTTGTTCACCCAGATCATACAACCGAGATCAAAACATTATTTTTTCACTCGGAACACACAACCGAGGAAAATAAAACGATAAAACAGTTTTATCCACTCGGGTCACTCAGCCGAGGAGAACAAGATAAAATGAAATCCTGTGTACCGACTCTGCGACACACAGGGACAAAGGTAACAACTATAGACTCTGGCCCATTACTATAAAACCACCCAGGGTCTGCTAAGTAATACCAAGTTCTATACGGAGTTACAATAATATAGCCACTCATGGGGCAACAAGCTCTTTTACGAATTGCCACGACCGATGGAAAGAGCTTCCAAACCACGTTTATGAGGATTAACCCGAGAGACCATAGTGAACCCACGCTGCGCACGTTTTTGGACTTCCACCAAGGAGTAATAGAAGCCCAACTCAAAACACTCACTGTCACGGTACATTTATGGAAAATTATTTCAAAACCATTACGTAGCTCAACTACGAAAAACCCGTAAAACAGTTTTACATCGCATGTATAAAAGTGATCCAATCCATCCACATGGAGATCTACAAGCATGTAATAATATATCCCCACAAACGTTTTAAAAGCTGAGACTCAACCCCAAGGGTTAGCTCTGAACCTCCAAAAATACGTTTTTCACAAATCTCGCAAAACACCGCGTTTTCAAAACTCCTTTGGAAAACCACGGATATCAACACATCCGGATCATGTATAAAACTAAGAAAAGGCGTAAAACCCATTTTTTACCCAAAAATCAAGGTTTAAACATGAAAACCACAAATAATGTATTTTTTACCCGGTAAAAACACATATAATTACATATAACACCATTTAATAGCAGTAGGGTCTAAAATCCTACCTCGTTGAGCCAAAAGCTCGACGTCTCGAAAATCAAACTTCGTCGTAACTGGAGTCTTTCTGGATATATGCAAAGTCCACGGCACTAATATCAAGGATCTGCTGTCCGATTGCTGCAAATCAAGCCCTAAGCCCACCAAAATCTAGAGAGAAGGTAGAGAGAATCGAAACTTAGCTTAGAAGCTATGAAATCCAAAATATCTCCAAGCTTCTGATATTTATACAATCTCGTGCCAAGCCTCCACCGCTTAAGCGCTCGACCACCGCTCAAGCGGATCCCTGCCGACATACCTCTCTACCACACCACCGCTCGAGCACACAACCACCGCTTGAGCGGTCACCTCTGAGACCCACTCTCCGCCACCAACCCGCTCGAACGTGCACCCACCACTTGTGCGGTCAACGTTGGGTGAAAACCTGAACCAAAGAAGAAAGACTAAACTTTAATTCTTACTTCCGTCAACACTTAGATCCTTTCCAAAAATGAAATGGGTTAGGGTCTCACATTAGGCCTCCCAAAAGTTAAGGCATTACATGCTATCTTTTACAGTGAATGTAATTTTCTGGATGGATCTGTTGAAGTATTTGTTCGAGAAATCAGCACTAACAGGAAGACTGGCCCGTTGGCTATTGTTACTGTTAGAGTTTAATCTCAAGTATATTACCAGGAAGTCTGTAAAAGGCAGAGCAGTAGTAGATTTCTTGGCAGATCAACCGATTAAAGAAGATGAGGACACTGAGTTTCAGTTCCCCGATAAGTAGCTCATGGGAGTCAGTGATGACGAATAGACTTTATACTTTGATGATACATCCAATCGTATGGTTATGGAATAGGAGTTCTCCTGGTTACCCCTAATGAGTCACACGTTCCTCTATCTGTGAAACTCAACTTTGAGGTCACCAACTGTAAACACCCCAATTTGACCATGTCCAATCTTAGGTGAATCCGATGATGAAAACAGCTAGAATGGTGCTTCAGTTCGATCCGCGAGAAGTGATCCAAGCTCGGTATTTGAACCCAATCATCAAAAACCTTTAAACCAATGAAATTTTGTTGAACCATCGATAACTTGCTATCCAAGTCATTCCAAAAGTGGCGACTGCCATATTCATTATGGCGACCGTCAATAGAATCTCTTGGAAACCCTAGCCAAAAGTGACAACCGCCACATTCAACCTGGCGACCGTCAACTCTCATTGTGGCAACCGCTAATAGAACCTTGTGGAACCTTTGAAAACATGGTGACCGCCAACTCATAACCTGGCGACCGCTAACTCCAAATGGCCTGACACGTCCCAGAACGTGGCAGCATCTCATTGGTTGAAGAATTCTATAAATACCGTACCTTTGGTACATTTTCAAGGATAGAATTTGAGTGAGAGGTTTAGTGAGAGAAACTCTGCCGAGTCGCCGAGCAATTCTGAGCCCCGACGCTGAAGCCCTGCCGAAACACCGAGATCCGAACCTCCGACGTCTACATTGGAACCCTTGCTTGGATCACTATCTGAGGATTGAACCATTGAAACACATTCCTCCAACTCGAGGATTCTTTAGTGATCCAGATATTTTGCTTGGATCCCCGGTCCTTCTAACTCCATTTTTTACCTCTTTGGAGTGACCGGGTTAATTTGATCATTTCACTTTGATTACGTTATTGCATTACTTATAATTGCTTCGTTTATATTTGAATTCAATCTTTGACTTACTTAGCTTGCTTGCTTTATTTATTTGCTTACTTGTTATTAATTCATCAATTAGTGTTAATATAATTCGACGATACCACTAAATAATGTTGTTATTATTATAATAAAAGCACTTATATAAAAATAGTTATAATTATCAATATTGCACCTATTTAATGATAATTTTTCTTTTAATTTTAATTTAGTGTTTTCTTTGTTAGTATTTTATTTTTTTCTTTTTTCTTTCTTTTCTAGATTAGTTAATAGTTAATTTAATGCTGTTATTTCTTTTTCTCTTTTTTAATACTAATGTCCCTTTTAGTTTATGGTTTCTTTTAGCATTAATTTAATTTCCTTTCAATACATTTTTTTTCTTGTAATATTAGTTTAATATTCTTTTTTTCGCATTTATATTTCTTTTTCTTCCTTTTCCTTGTAGTATGGCTTTTTTTTTCTCTCAATGTAGTTTTAATTTCCTTTTTAATGTTCCATCTTATTTTCCTTTTAGCTTAAATGTTCCTTTTCTAGTTTTTATTTTCTATTTTTTTCTTTTGATTTTAATATTAGTGTAATTTCTTTTTCTAGTATTTTATTTTATTTTCATTATTAGTTTTAAATTTCTTTATAATATTCTATTTTCTCTTCCTTCTCTTTTAGTGTTAGTTTAATTTTTTTATTAGTATTTCTTTTCATTTAATATTAGTACCTATTTTTCTTATAAAGCTCCATTTTCTTTTTCTTTTTATAACTTCATTTTCTTTTAGTACTTATTTTATGTTTCTTTTTTCTTTCATTTCATTAAACCCAAAAATCATAAAAAAAGGTTCTTAAGCTATATTTAATTTTCTTCTCTTTTGTTTTATTCTTTTTTTATTTTTCTTTTGTCTCTTTTAAAAATATTAAAATATGAATAGTTAGGTTTTTTTTAATAGTTTAAATAAATATTTTCTAACCTTTTCATTTAGCATCATTTTCTTTTACAAACTTTTTCTCAATTTTCTTTTTTTTTTTTAAATTCTCAAACTCTCTTTTGTCATAACACTCTTATTTTTGTTATCTTTATTAGTAAACTTTCTTTTAAACATAAAATTTACATGCATCTTTTATTTTTAGTATCATTTCATCATGTTAATGTTAATTTAGCTAGTTTTGACAATTTGCATATTTTAGTTACTTTTTTTAAAATTTTGTTTAGTTTAGTTTATTTCTTATTAGCAAATCATGTTTAGGCAATTTTGATACTTTCTAGCATGCTTTTTATTTTTCTACTTAAATCATGATAATTTAGTTCATTTTGATAAAATTGCATGTGAGAGTACTTCATGTATCCTTTAGTTAGAAATTTTATGCCGTAGGATTTATAATTTATTTTAATACTTGTTTTATTTAGCATTCTATATACGTATATTATGTATTTTCCGTATTTAATTTTGGATGTTCTCTCTTTACCTCAATTTTCTTTATTTGCATGCATTTGAGAAATCTTATTAAAGAATCAATGATGATTAGTAGAAGCCAACCTTACGGTTGGGCAAATGGGGTGCCTAACACCTTTTTCGATTCGTACCTTAGTCCCCGACCCCTTTTTCTCTGGTTAAATGCTTTTAAGATTAATTAGCTATTTTTATTTTTCTTGGTTTTTCTCAAAAATCAAGTGGCGACTTTATTTTGAACAAAAAAAGGTTTTCAAAATTAGGTTTTCAATGTGTTAAAATATTATTTTTCAAACATCTTTGAATTCTCTTATTTTTGAAATATTTTTCAAAACCCCAAAATTTTGGCCCACAGCAATAACCAAACTGAGCATGAAGCATGTTTAGCCAGGTTAGAGGCAGCTCTGGAACTAGGGCAAAGAAACTGAAAATGATCGGAGACTCAACATTGGTAGTTTCACAGGCTAGAGGAGAATGGAAGGTCAATGACATAACTCTGTTTCTCTATCACCAAGAGCTTGAGAAGTTAATACCGTGCTTTGAATCGGTGGTTTTCACTCATGTTTCGAGATAGTAGAATAAGTTCGCTGATGCCTTGAATACTCGGACATCAATGATCGACATACCATCTAGAGTTAGTATAAGACCACTAATAATTGACCAGAAAAGAAAACTCATATATAAGATGACACCAACAATCGAAGAAAGCACAGACGAACTCCCTTCGTACTTCGATATCAAGAATTTTGTGGACAAAAAAGAATACCCCAAGTTTGCCACCAAAAAGGGCAAGAGAGAGATAAGAAGATTATCTGCATAGTTTGTCGTTTACGAGGGAAGGTTGTACAAACGAAGACATTTTAGGGCTAATAAGATATGTGTCAGTAGTAAAGAGGGACGAGAATTGATGAAATGGATACATGCTGGAGTTTGTGGGCCTCACATGAGTGGAAATATGTTAGCCAAGAAGATCCTGCGATAAGGGTATTATTGGATGACAATGGAAATATATTACATACAGTTTGTACAAAGATTCCATAAGTGTCAGATCCATGCGAACCTCATGCATGTTCCTCTATCCTAGTTATATAGCTTAACATCGCCATGGCTATTCTTAGTATAAGGAATTGATGTGATTGGCAAGATAACACCAAAGGCTTGAAATGGGCATGAATTCATCTTGGTGGCCATTGATTACTTTACCAAGTGGGTGGAGGCTGCTTCCTACTTGATGCTGAAAGCCTCCCATGTTGCAAAGTTCATCAAACAGATTATCATTTGTCGATACGGGGTTCCCTATGAGGTTATTTTAGATAATGGTTCGCAGTTTCAAGGTGAGGTCTTGGACCTTTTCGAAGAATATCAAATTGTGGCCCACATGTCATCACCATACCGGCCACAGACCAACGTGGTAGTTGAGGCGGCAAACAAAAACATCAAGAAGATTCTGCAAAAGATGATCATCTCACACAAGGATTGACCAGAGCATCTACCGTTCGCACTATGGGGATATAGGACGTCAATTAGAGCTTCATCGGGAGCGACGCCTTACTCCTTAGTGTATGGGATGGAAGCTATGCTTCCCATTGAAGTGGAAATCCCTTCATTGAGAGTAGTAGCTGAGGCTAACTTCCCAGAAGCAGAATGATAGAGAAATCGAATGGAGAAGCTACTCTTGTTTGACGAAAAAAGGTTGCAGGCTTTATTTCACATACAAGGGTACCAGAGGAGGATAGCCAGGGGTTCAACAAAAAGGACAAGACCCTGGATCTAAGAGAAGGTGACTTGGTTCTTAAGGAGAAGGGGAAAGTTAAGCCAAACTAGGTTGGGCCGTATCTAATGAAAACTATTGTGACCGGTGGTACTGTAATCATCATGGACTTGGATGGCAATACCTTCTCCACTCCGATCAACTTGGACCAGCTCAAAAAGTACTACCGTTGAGAGAAAAATAAAATAAAAGTAAAAGCTCACTGGGTTGAAAATCAAAAAGGTACCTAGGCAAAAGTTAGAGCAGCCTACAAGACCGAAAACCTAAAAGGATGACCTTGACAAAAGTTAGGACACTATAAAAGGAGAGAGTGTTAATACCCAAGAGTAAACCAAGCTCGAACTACGTTACGGCCTGATTCCACTTTTTAGGATACGTAGGCAGCTTCTTTCAAGAAGTCCAGCCGCCTCCTTTGTTTTAGCTATTTTTAAATTCAAGTAATGATCAATGCAGATTTGTCTTTGAGTTCTGATAATATTGTCATTGAATTATAAAAATCAAAATTTTTAAATAATTTGAAACCTTTTTCAGATAAAACGTGGGATTTTCATTACTTCGGTTACACGTACAAAGTTTTGAAAATAAAGGGCAGGCGTGCAAGTCCCAAACTCCAAAAATAAAAAGAAAGCTATGAGTTCTTGAAAAGAAAAGTAGGTCCCTCATATCTTCCTCCTCTTTGTCTCCTGTCCTTCTTCTTTATCTTTCTTCTCTCTATCCTGGATCAGCTATGCCTTGTACTCTTCTAAGAGCTGTGGGTACTACAACTCCTGCATCTCCATCAGTGAACGAGATGGCCAAGCTTCTTGATACTTCGCCAGAAATGGGGTCTAAAGGGAAGACGAGTACATGTGACCTCGTATGCCGCAAAATATGATATGTCCTCGACCAAATACCTCATGATCAGCACACCAAGATGGTCCATAGTGGTTAAGGTCATAGTATAATTCTGCCACTAGGAACACTGCCAGGTGATATCTATCCCTGTTAGTAAGGAAGGATTCACTTTCTCCATCAACCAGATCTGCAAAAGGGATAAAGAGGTAAAAGCTGAGAGAAATCAATAAAAAGAGAGATATGTGAGAAAATAAAAAAAAAAGATAAAGAAAAAAGAGAGAAAAGCGGTAAAAATTGAGATAAATAAAGCAAAAAAGAGAGAAGAGCGGTAAAAGCCGAGAGGGGGGAGTGGGTGTAAGTGCACGGTCAATTCTGCAAAAATGGCCGATGAGGACTACGAGATGGATGGAGGATATGATAACGGGCCCTTGGCGCCTGAACTTGAACTAGATGAAGGGGTAGAAGGGAACATGCTGACGAACCTTTGACACCCGAACCTAAACTAGATGAAGGGGTAGAAGAGGATGCGAGCGGCTGCTGAGGACATGATGATGGGCCCTGGGAGCTCAAGCTTGAACTAGATGAAAGGGTAGAAGAGGCCAGACAGGGAAACAGGAAAGTGCCCTCGAAAGACATCAAAGTACATAACAAAACACAAATAAGCAGCGAATTTTGGGTACTCATGGCCCCAAAACGGTGTGAATGCGCTCGTAACAGTTGAGTTGGGGTGAAACTGGCCCACTTGAGGGCGCAATGGAGGGGCCCAACAAGGGCCCTTGAGAGGGATGAGTCGATCGCTAAAGACTCGTGAAAGAGGCAAGTGGGAGGTGATTAATTTGTAAATATGCTCCTTTGATGAGAGTGAGTTGTGCAAAGCTGTGTATTTATGATGAGCCAAGGGCAGAACGTTTTCAACTTGTAATGGGTTTTGAAAAGGTAGAAACGCTAAAAGACATATCAATAGAGGATTGCAGAAAAGGAAACGTTCCGAGTGTTACCAGAAGAAGTAAGGGATTGCCAGCAAAGGTAGTGGTCATGCCACGATGAACAGCGTCCAGGCCAATCAGAGTCTCGGCAAGCACCATCAAGATAAAGTCCTTTCCCGACCACATCTGACTCGCAATGTTAACTAGCAGAGAGCTAACTCGCCCATCAAATGAAAAAAAGAGGTAACGAGTAAATTGGCAAATGCACATAGCATAACGGCACCGTATTTGAAATACGACATTACCGAGGTCGCCAGTGGGACGAAATCTGTCTATAATTTGAGAAATGTCGAGGCAATTGCCAAATGTCAAGAGAAAAGCCTCCTTCTTGGACAAGTCGCAGAGACCCACCATTTGTTGTCGATTAGAAAGAAAACGAGTCGACATTGCAATAACTTTTCGCGGAGCAAGGTCTAGAATGGCAGTGAACACTTCTATAGTGGGGCATAATTCTTCAAGGCCGAAGTGAAAAACATGGGACTTTGGATTCCATAACCTTGCAGCTGCTCTTAGTAGTGGTTCATTAATCTTTACAGCCCTTAGAGAAAATAAGGA
Source organism: Heliamphora pulchella (assembly GCA_032270985.1). Lineage (NCBI taxonomy): Eukaryota > Viridiplantae > Streptophyta > Magnoliopsida > Ericales > Sarraceniaceae > Heliamphora > Heliamphora pulchella. The sequence continues at coordinate 50,773 of JAULJZ010159934.1, forward strand.
GTTGATACCAAAGGACGTGAAGTTGAGGCACTTAACAGTTGAAAACACCTTTATCCATGCAGAAAGCGAAACATGAAAAGAAACCATTTTTCTAAAAGGGACAAGGAATGAGGGATCCCAGCCCACCTTTTATAGGACATGAAGAGGTTAAACACAACAAGGCTTGAAAAAGTTAAAGATTCTTGCGGCCGCAAGCTTTGGAGGTCACGCCCGCAACATTCCGTACTTAGCTGCAACCTCCGATGTGCACACCCCGCGTCCTTCCCACTGTACTTTCCTGTGACCGCAAGGTCCAAACCTTGTGCCAGCAACTTTTAAAGGTTTCAAGTGTACCCTTTTTCGTACAATTTGTGTACCTCTTGCTTTTTGTTGTCTCCATTCTAAAATTTTTGTTGCTTTCAGACCAGATATCCTTTTTGATAAGAATAAAAGTGAAACTCTTGTAAAATTTAGTTTGTGACTCAGGATTTGTATCGTGCATTGTACAACTAAGACAGTCTAAGCAGTAATAATAATAAAGTTTCCCATGCAAGAAACCATTTAGGCAGAAATGAAAAGTGTATGTAAAGTGTAGGGGCACCATTGTTAGGACTGGTATACTGAAAATCATATTTTTATTATTTAATCTTATTTTTAATAAAATTAATTTTCTATTTTATGAGAATCTTTATGAGCAATGCATGTGTATCATTTCTTTGATATGCATGGATGTCCAATAATCTGTATAGTATTTAATCTGGTGTGTAGAGTACGGCTTGCAAATAGAAGATTAGATTTTTTGTTCTTGCAGAATATAAGTTTTATGTTCACAGTTTAAATGAAAATGAACATACCATCGGTACGACTGTTGCACAAAATTTTAGTAGGTCTGTCTTGATTACGGGGAACAGATAATAGCGTTGTCTATTGTTTCGACTCTCTGTGCGAGTACACTTCGTGTGTATTGAACGGGATATTTAGAATAATTAATTTTATACTGACTATATAAATTAATTCACACCCCAATGTTATTATGAATAGTGCTTATCCTCTTAATCC
>JAULJZ010159935.1:0-27105 GCA_032270985.1 Heliamphora pulchella
ATCGCCTCAAGGCATACAAAACCAGCCTCAACAGGCGTCACATGTGTAAGTACATGTCTCAAAAAGGAAAACTACAGCAAGCCTTCCGTCACCTCTGCACTAGATCAACTCATCGTGCTCACCTGAAAAGGTTTTACAGCAAAATCTCACACCGTGAGCCAAAGCCCAATAGAATATAGACAAATAAACTGTAAAACAGGTTATGCAATTATACACACACGGGCTCAATCACGAGAGCCAAAAAGGTTTTTCTTCCAAAACCACAAGTTTTCCATCATACATAGTTGTGAGACCCTGACCCTTATCTTTTGAGTTGTTTATATACGTGATGTTTTTATTCCAGTATATGAACAAGATTGATGCATGGTTTATACTTTAAAGTTGTAGAAAAGTATGTGTACATGTGTTACACACTTTTCGAGATTTGGTAGGAGCTCTTTTGGATTGTGTTTGGACCAAAAATCATGTTTCCTTCACAAAATCGAGAGCAAAACTAGAACAGAAATTCCAGTAGCCATTTTGTGAGGTTCGGTCGACTGAGGGGATAGGTTCGGTCGACTGAACAGGGTTTTGGGAGTTCGGTCGACTGAACAGGGTTTTGGGAGTTCGGTCGACTGAACTCCTTGGTTCGGTCGACTGAACTCGGGGCGGTTCATACTTTTCGAGGGGCTTCAGTCAACTGAAGCTGCCTCTTCAGTCGACTGGACAACCCTTTTTATGCGCTTATAAGAGGTTCCAAGGGGCTGGAGTTTTTGGAAAGACTTTCTTAAGAGCTAAGTTTCCATTTTCTCCTCTTTCTCTCTAGCTTTAAGGGCCCGGGGCTTGGTTTGTTGTTGATTCCTTCGTAGATCCTTGCTATCGGGGCCAAGGGCTTCGCATCCATCCGATTGGATTCTCGTTTTGACATCGTTCAATTTTGAGACGTCGAGTTCTTGACTCTCCGAAGAAGAATTCTAGACCTACTACTGTTATGAGGGTGTTATATGTAGTTATACTTATTTTCACCGGGTAGAAATACATGAAATGTTGTTTACATGTTTTAAACCGTGGTTTTTGGGTAAAAGTGGATTATTACACCTTTTTCTCAGTTGTAAGCATGTTTCGGGTACGTGGTATCCGTGATTTTCCAAAGAGGTTTGAAAATGAGATATTTTGTGAAAACGGTGAAAAACGTAATTTTGGAGGTTTTGAGTTAATCCGCGGGGTTGAGTCTCACCCTTTCTAAATGTTTTGTTAGAAATGGTTTGAGATCTCTATTTTGATGGATTGGGTCACTTTTTATACATTTATGGTATAAATCATTTTGCTGATTTTCGTAGTTGAGCTACGGTGAATTTTTGAATGTTCTCCATAGATGTACCGTGACAGTGGGTTTGGTTGAGTTGGACTTCCATTGCTGCTCGGTATAAGTCCAGAAACGTGCGCAGCGTAGGTGTTTTATACCTTCGGGTTAGTCCCTGTAAATTGAGTGTGGGTGCTCTGGACCCTCGGGCTCAGGTCCCGTAAATTGAGTGGTTGTGTTGGGTGCTCTGTACCATCGGGTTCTGCCCATAAATTGAGTACGTTGTCGTGACTCCGTATAGAGCTTGTCATTACCAAGCCTCTGGGTTCAGGGTAAAGGACGAGAGTTTATAGTTGTTACCTTTGTCGGTATGGCAGAGTCGGTACATAGGATTACATTTTATATTTCTCCTCAGTTGTGTGATCTGAGTCGAGCTTACTGTTTATTTACAGCTTTCCATTAACCGTGGCATGATATCGGTCAGGATGATATGCATAGTTTGAATGATGAAAAATGTGGGATTTTATGAGATAAAACCTTTTTGAGACTCATGATAATCTGATGGAAAACTTGTAGTTTTGGAAGGAAAACCTTTTTGGCTCCCGTGGTTGAGCCCGCGTGTGTATAATTCCATATCCTGCTTTACAGTTTATTTGTCTATATTCTATTAGGCTTGGCTCACGGTGTGGGATTTTGCTGTAAAATCTTTTCAGGTGAGCACGATGAGTTGACCTAGTGCAGAGGTGGCGGAAGGCTTGCTGTAGTTTTTTTTTTGAGACATGTACTTACACATGTGACGCCTGTTGAGGCTGGTTTTGTACGCCTTGAGGCGATACTATTATTCATGTATGAGATTGCATTATTTACAGTTTTATGAGAGTTGAACTGTGTGGATCTTTTATCCAAATATTGTACATTTTAATTATCAACTGTGAAATCTATTTTTTTAAATGGGTGTTTTGGTGGACTTTCGCGTGACCCGAATGTTTGGGGCGTGAGTTTTAATGACCATTATTATCGATTTCTTATATATACTGTATTGATAACAAACTTGTGTAGTAAAATCTGTTAAATTAATGCAATAATGATACATTAATTGAAATATAACACGAGTTAATGAATAAATTTTGATAAAAATGCTATTATGATTGAAACAAAATGACAAGGTTGTAAATTTTCAATTAAAATCGTAAAATTGTAATCTTATTACAAAAGCCATAGGATGAGGAGAAAGTGAGGCTTCTTCCGGCTTTTTATAAATTTTAATAGCAGATGATACATTACAAAATATTATATTGTTAGAGTTAAATAAAAAATAGAGTAATCTTAGTATAAGTTCTATTATCTACTTATAATAGAGTTTAAGTTTTATAGTAATTTTTTTTCACAGTTTTAATCTAATGCGATAAATGATACATTTATCAGTTCATAAAACTGAGACATTAGTTAAATAAAAATGTATCATTTTTCATTCCCAACAGTTATAATGGCTTGATAAATGTATCACTTCAATTTTCTCACTTATCTAAAACGGAAAAAATTAACTCATAAATAGGAACAAATTAAACAAAATATAATTATTCAAATTTGATATTACTAAATCGCTTAAAATAAAAATTATGGGACTAAATCTATTATGAGATCTAAAAAAATAAATTTTTATTAAAAATATGTTTAATTATTACTCAAAATTAATTGTTAATAATAATTTTTGTTAGTTTTAGGCAATCCAAGAGGGCGGTAAATTTGGTCTTTAAAAATAAATAACAATTTTAAAAAAATTTTTGAAAACCTTTTAAAATTACAATCAATTAAAGCAAGATAAACAAATATTGAAGTAATGAAAATATGAAAAAGGTTAGGGATAGAGAGATAAAACTAGACATCAAAGATTTTATAGTGGTTCGGTTTCTTCTAAATCTACGTCCACTCCTCAAGTTTTCTCTTGAATATTTCCACTATATAGAATGATTCACTGGTGCATCAGAAGTCTTTACAACTTCAAGATTTCGCTTAAGTAAATCGAATGTTTACAGACGCATTTAAAAGCCTAATACAGCTTCACGAAGATTCTATGAAAACAAGCTCCTCTTTTCTTCTAATCTCTCTTAAACTCTTCTTTGATGAGATTTACTTACTCACTCAAAAGATAAAGGGTGACTCACCATTGAATACAATAAATGAAGAGTATGAAAGTGAAGCACTCACTCTCTTTACAGAAAAGATTTACAATTAAAGAGAAAGTAAAGAGAACTAAGGAATAAGAGTTGGAGATTCAGCAATAAATGAGGGCTTAGGAATTTTGAGTTTGATTCAAGTAACAGAACAGTAAATGTAAGTCTCTAGTTGGAGTAAATGCTGAGAAATTACTCCTTATATAAGCTCTTGTGCATTCATGACCGTTGGAGGTAGGTGAGAGCAATAAATGCCAAAAATTCAACCGTTGAGGTCTACCACGAATTTGAATTTCTGTCGCCGGTGTTGACAAAAAGCCGTTGGTGTCGACACAAAATGTCTAGGGCAGATCCTTTAAATGGTTGAGTTAACGCATTTCTTCTGAGAAGTCGACACAATTTTTGCAAGCTTTCTCTCCAACACAATAGTGTCAACACATTTGGATCTGGTGTCGACTCATTTGAAACTTCAGCATCTGGGGAGGACCATTTGTGTCGACTCATCTTTCCTTTGGTGTCAACACTAAATTATGCAGGAAGCCTCGGTATATTTGTGTCGACACATTTAGACTTTGGGGCCAACACCAAAAAATCTTCAGGCAGGCTCGGGACTTTTATGTCGACTCATCTTCAATTTTGTGTCAACACTCAAAGTCTGCAGGTGGCCTCGGTTGCTTTGTGTCGACACAATTTTCATTTGTGCTGTCCCAAAATTTTGGATACCAAAAGTGAGGATCACTTTTGTGTCGACACAAAACTTATTAGTGTCGACTCATTTTGAGTCTTGAGAGTTACGACTATTTTGTATTGAGATAAAACTTATTTGTGCCGACACTAAGCTTTGATACCTGAAGGCAACTTCATAAAAACTGTTAGGGTGTCAAACCATTTGTTCAATAGGTATTGACACACTTGATATGCTTCAAGTAGACATTGCCTTAAAAGTGTTTAACTTAATTTTCAATTGAATTCAACACAAAATATTCTCATTTAAGAATATATAAGTGTTTTAATTCTTTTGGGAGATAAATCATTTCTTTTCGTTAAAGCTGTCAATCTTCTATTTTTTTATGATTACAACTAATTTAACATTTTTTAGAAAACATTTGAAAATATTTTTCAATAAGGGTTCTCCCTTTATCGATATGTCTTAACCAATATATGCAATCATAAAAGCTAGGTATTCAATCGTTATGATAGCGCACATTTTGTATATGATTTGCAATAAATGATCAAGAAATATTATGAGTTTATTAACATTTGTGTAATACAGTAAATATATGTAAAGTGATTTATTCTTGAAATCCAATCACATATATGAACAAAATTGCACAAATATATAGATATAAGCATTCATCTAAGACATATATTTCATAAGAATGAAATTTAAATCATCATCCATCCAAACCATTCAAACCAAACAATTTAAATGTTTTCAAACATCCATTCAAACTAATTAAGCAACCTATGCAACCAAAAAAATGTATGTTAATTGTTACATCTTCTCCTTCAAAGAAAAACTTAAAGAAATGTTTTATCTTTTTTCTCTTTCTCTCTTCTCTCCTTTACTCCTTTACCTTTTCGTCTCCCTTTTGTAATCATCAAAAAGAGGGCTATTGGTCATCCATAAAGTGCTTGAATTTCTTCTTTTCTTCGGCTCTCTATTTCCTAGTTGTGGCTCATTCCTTGGATGCACGTGCTCTCTCATCTTTAGCCTCGGTTGCTACCATGGCTTCATATCTGACTGCCAGTGCCAGATCAGCTTCACGCTTTAGTTGAGCAGCTTTCTCTTCCTTTGTCTTTTTGGGCTTGAACTGCTTGCCCTTTGCTTTTTTGATCCATTGCAAGTGTTCTTCAACTTTTTGGGAATTTACATGGATAGCAGTGACAATGCCTTGGTCATAATCCTTTCAAACTTGATGCAGGATTGCTTTATTGCAATTAACAATGCAGGCAATATTGTCATCCATGGTCTTGCATAGGGCTTTTTCGGCATTTGTGGCATTTTTAACATCTCGCCAGAGAGTACGATTGATTTTGTCAAGATGCTTTACTTTGTCGAAGAGGGAAGAGATAGTATGATTTAGATCAAAAAAGTCTTGATTGACTTTTGCTTGAAATGAAGTCAAGGAAGAGGATAGATAGTTGATCAAGGAGACGACTTCTGATAAGTCAACATGAACAGAGCAGAAGGTGATGCAGGTGGAGCAGATGCAAATATAGGAGGAGGAGCAGAAGAGGGACCAGGAATGTCAGAAGGTCCACGAAAATCAGGTCGAGAGGGAGGAGAATTGTGACGGTCCGATATGTGTTTATTTTTGTAATTTTAAATTTTCGGTTTAGTGAGGAGACAAAATTACATTTGGGTATAGGTGTTATAAAATTTTTCTTGTTAATGGTTGAAGTAGTGATATGTGAAAATGAAATTGAGATATATGATAACGAATGACGTTGATAATGAATAATTCAAAATATTTAAATGTGAGCAAAGTTGGAGATTTGGGTTGAATTGTAAGAAAATTCGCATAATTTAGCTTCAGGGTTCACCGCTCGACCGGTGGGGGTCTGCTCGAGCGGACTCTCAGAAAATGTCGGGAGAATTCTGAAACATTGGAGAAATTTGGAGGCATATATTTATATCCTATATATATGTGTGTGTATTACCCACGTGAGAACCCATTCTTTTGGATTTATGATTTTCTCCTCTTCTTCCTCTTTTCTTTTTGAGCTCTAAAGAGAGAGATTGACAAAAACCTAAACACCATTACAAACCTTAACCCTCCACCAAAGAAATTGATGGATTGAAGCAAGATTGAGAGCCACCAGAGATACAAACCAAGCTTTGCAGTAAGGAGATAGTGGATGGAGCATCACAGGAGCAAGAACATCCACAACCAAAACCCTAGAAAGGAGGATCTGGATGAATTTCAAACCTTTGAGCAAATCCGAGGTAGAATCTAGATTATCTCTTATGTTTTGCGTAGATTTGAATTGATATTTTGTGTATATGAGATGGAATTGAGTCAATTGCATGCTTAATTAACATATTGATGGATTTGTGTAGGGGTTGAGTTAGTTTTCATGAAATTGGAGGTTCTTAGAAGATGATTATCCATGAAATTGAAGATTTGTTGTGTTAAAAAGAAGTTTTGAGACTTGAATCTAGTGTTTTTGAGTCAAAATTAAAGATTTGAAGCTTAGTTGTAAAAGGGTTATGTGTTTAGAGGCTTGAAACTTAAAACAGAGCAAAATCTAGGGTTTCTCGGGCAACAGCACGCTCGAGCGGAGCCTGCTCGCTCGAGCGCTCGAAGGTTGGGCGCTCGAGCGCCCGACGTCCGCTTGAGCGAATTGACTGCGCAGGGTCAACTTCTTTTGATCATATCTCCTTCATTTAGACTCCGAATTGAGTCGTTTTGTACTCAAATCGAAGCCCCGGAAGTCTTCTTTCCAACAAAACTACTCTCATAAAAAATTCTTTTTGTAGAAAAAGTTATGATCAAAATAGTGAGGGTATGTCAAAATTTAAAAATCAATTTTCACCCGTTTTTAGCCGAATGTTTTGGAAAAATATATTTTCATGCATATTGGCCCTTTTTACTAAATTCCTAGTCCCTTGAGCTCACCTATGTATATATCTAAATTGAGTGGGGAGGTATGCATTGGGTAAATTGGTTGAGTGTTCTTTTACAATAAAAAGGATTGATATATATCTATATACATGATGAGTGTATACCTGTTTCAAATAATGTAATCTTCTTACTATCAACCTTGTGTTATTGGTACTTGGTGACATTAAACTAATGATGTGAATTATGAGGAATCATATAATGAAAGTTTTGACACATGTGATTTGAGAATTTCATGAAAAATGTGGGTTTGGAATCAAAATGGTGTTTTATGGTAATAATTGGGAGAAGAACCATTTGTGGGTTGGACTCCCGGGTTTTTAACCAATAATGAACCGTATAGATTGATGTGGATTAAGTTGGTCTAGCGGGTCCACGGTGAATGACAAAAAACTTGCGCAAGATGGGGACCACGTGCCCATGGGTTAGCCCCCGAAACGTGTGTTACGTCGCTGTGAGTTATAGAGCGACTCATTCTACAATGGCTTCGCGTAGCCTATTGGGGGCGAATGGGGCGATGTTTCTATATGCTGCACCCAACACCGGTTCATTAAGGGTAATACAGTTTTGTGAAAACTAGAGAGATAAAGTGAAAGATTTGATGGAAAACAATCAGATAAATGGAGATTAATTTGTGCGCGTGGGTGTGTGTGTTAAAAAGAAATGACTTGGTGAAAATGTGCATTTTTATTTCGATTACAACCATCACACCTCACAAATCATGCATTAGACATGAGTTAATCTTTATCCTACGAGTTTCGGCTCATGTATATATGTCAAACACATTTCAGGTTCCAACGAGCGGGGTGGCACCAAAGCTAAGGATGCTTTTGAAAGGGGTAAAGCGTGGGAGCCATGATTTCTTGTTTGTTGTATCTAAGATAATGGAGATGATGTACTAAGAGTGATAGTTAAGGTGGAATGTATGTTATTTCAAGCAATTGTGGTAAACTTGGGAATGAAATTTTGGAACTTAAATCGTTTTGTTAAATTTGTTTAAAGTATATTCAATGTTTCTTATGTCTTGGAGTATTACCTGTGGATAGAGTTTATGCATGGTAAGTTTTGGATTTAGCTCACGGACCCGGGTTTGGGTCGTGACAAGAATCAAGATCGATAGAAATTGAGAAAATATCTCGAGGTGCATGAGAAGGAGGAGTTCTAGCATAACAAGGGGTACCACGACGAGAGGTGGTCCAAACACCGTTAACATTTACAATTTGCATATGTTTTGGTGAGGAACTACCATACAAGTCATGTTTTGAAAAGGAAACAGCCTTCTCCTTAGATAAATTAATGCCAAAATGGCAAAAAATTCGAGTAAGATACATCCCGTAAGGGAAAGAGGAGTTTGATTTACAGTGTGAGTGGAGCATGTGAAAAATGAACAAGAAACCTAGATCTAGGTTTTTCTGTTCAAGAATATACCACATAATAAAAATGTGCATATATGTGACATTACCAATTTTTTCCATTTATGGTATGAAAACATGGTTTACCATGTAATGCAAAATGCACATTTTGGATTTTAGAGAATTAGCCTCTAAGGGCTTGGTAGGGTCAATGTCATCATTCTCAAAAATATTCTTCACAGATTCGAAAAAAGAGAAACCTTCAACATCAATGAGTTTTTTGTTGTAGTGAACACAAATTTTTCCTTCGGGAATCCCAAGAATCTCATTTAGAGAAGAAGGAGTCAAGACAATGTCTACACCATTCACTCATGTGGTGATGATGGTGGTTGAAACGAGTGAAATGTGAAAGTGCGCATAAAAAAATTTGACCAAAGTGAGATAGTGGGGTTCGCGAATTTGAAGGAGCCTTTCCCACCCATGGCTTGAAAATAGATCTTTAAATCTCATTTCAATGGAATCAAAGAAGAAAAAGTCTATACTACGATCGGGAACTACTTTTCGATTTACAAAAGATGAGAAATAAAGTTGACGAATTTTGGAGATTTTGAAGGAAATTACCTCCGCCATGGCCACATTTTTTGGTACTGTCTCCGTTGTTGTCGCCATCATAGTCTTCTTCTTCTTCGACGATCTAGGGTTTGATGAACCCTCTCCGACCGATCGCTTGGTTCCTTTACCCATCATTTTCGGAGGCATTTTGATAGATTTAGGTTAGTTTGAAGATTGAAAGGTAGAAGAAGGTGAGGAGTCGACACAGTTTTTTGAAAAGAAAGGGCGAGAGAAGAACAGTTTTATAGAGAGAGAGAGAGAACGATGTGACGGTTCGGGGGACAACGCCTCTATATATAGACATAACGATTTGTGTCAACACAAATTACATTTGGTGTCGACACTTTTCGTATCGAGTGTGGGTATCGAAAATAGGAAATGGTGTCGACACATTTTCAGAAGGTGTCGACACATTCGGCTATTTGGGTCGACACGATTAAACTTGGTGTCGACACAAATTTACCAAGAGTCAGGGAACCAATATGGTGTCGACATTAAATAGAAAGGGATCGACACTTTTCTCGCAGTGCCACTTCTATACAGCTTTATGTCAACATAGCACACAATTGTGTCGACACTTTTTCAAGTGGTGTTGACACATTTTCACATATCAAGAAAGAACATCAAACGCTTTGAAATGCAATAAAAATACATAGTTAGTATGGCATTTTGATCAAGAATTAGGAGCACATAGCATACCAAGTTCTCTTCTAATATAGCATATTTCTTCTTCATTTAAAAGTTTTGTGAAAATGTCTACTAATTGGTAATCTGCGCCTATAAATTCAAGTTCGATATTACCCTTTTGCACATGATCTCTTATAAAATGATGTCTAATCTCTATATGCTTGGTTCTTGAATGTTGTATAGAATTTTTGGATATATTAATTGCACTAGTGTTATCACATTTAATAGGGATATGATCTAAATGAAAACCATAGTTCTCTAATTGTTGTTTCATCTAAAGAACTTATGCACAACAGCTTCCAGCCGCAATGTACTCTGCCTCGGCTATAGACAAGGCCATTGAGTTCTGCCTCTTGCTAAACCAAGAGATTAGTGAGTGTCCTAGGAATTGACAAGTACCACTTGTGTTTTTTCTATCTAATTTGCATTCGGAAAAATCAGCATCCAAATAGCCAAATAATTGAAAGGCTATTTCTCTAAGATAAAATAATCCTAGATTTTATGTACCTAAAAGGTATCTAAAGATGCGCTTAACAACAGTCACATGTGATTCTTTTGGATTTGATTGAAATCTAGCACACATGCATACACTAAACATGATATCCGGACGACTAACAGTTAAATATAAGAGAGATCCAATCATACCTCTACAACGCTTTTCATCTATTGCTATGCTATCTTCATCTTTGTCAAGTTTCGTTGTAGGGCACATTGGAGATTTCATGAGTTTTACCTTTAGCATGTCGAATCTCTTCAATGTGTCCCTCATGTATTTAGCTTGATTGATGTAGATTTCTTCTTGAGTTTGTTTAATTTGGAGTCCGAGAAAATAGTTGAGCTCACCCGTCATGCTCATATCGAATTCTCCTTGCATACACTTAACAAAGTCTTTGTAAAGAGATTCGTTAGTTGCACCAAAAATTATATCATCTACATAAATTTGTACAACTAGTATGCCATTTTCTTGAGACTTGATGAAAAGAGTAGTATCTATTTTTCCTCTTGAAAACTCATTTTCAATCAAGAATTTGCTTAACCTTTCATACCAAGCTCTGAGTGCTTACTTTAAACCATAAAGAGCATTGGTAAGTTTGTAAACATGGTTCAAAAAATCTGAATTTTCAAAATCAGGAAGTTGTTTCACAAAAACTTCCTTCAAGATGAAATCATTTAAAAAGGCACTATTGACATCCATTTGATAGAGTTTAAAGTTTTTAAAGCATGCAAAAGTAAGCAACATCCTAATGGCTTCAAACCTAGCCACAGGAGCAAAAGTCTTATCAAAATCGATGCCTTTTTCTTGATTGTATCCTTGGGTTACCAATCGAGTTTTGTTCTTCAGCATTACTCCATTCTCATCTATTTTATTTCTAAAAACTCATTTCGTACCGATGATGAAATGTTCTTTAAGTATTGGGACTAAAGTCCAAACTTTATTTCTTTCAAATTGATTTAGCTCTTCTTACATAGCCAAGATCTAGAATTCATCGTTTTCGACTTCCTCAAAATGTTTTGGTTCAGTCTAGAAAAAGAATGCTAAATTACTACAAACATTATGTAGAGAAGACTGAGTTTTGATATCTTGCGATGGATCACCAATGATAAGATCTTTCGGGTGACCATGAGCATACCTCCACTCTTTAGGTAGGTCTAAATTTTCTAAATTTACAGATTCAGCAATCTGTTGAACTGCATTTTGTTGAGGATTTGAAGTTTTCTCTTGATTTGGCTCTTTCTTTTCTTTGATGAAGATATCTTCAACACATTTTTCTATGTCTAACAAGTTATCTTCACAAAAATCCTTTGAAGAACCAATGTTAGCTTCATCAAAAATAACATGTATAGATTCTTCAGGGTCCTTTTGTTGAACACTTTATACGCTGTACTAGATATAAAATATCCTAAAAAAATACATTCATCAGATTTTCATCGAACTTGCTCAAAAGTTCTTTTTTGTTGTTGTTCAAAATAAAACATTTGCACCCAAAGACGCAAAAATAACCGATGTTAGGTTTTCTTCTATTCTATAGCTCATACGGAATTTTCTTGAGAGAAACTCTTATCATAACTCTGTTTATGATAAAACAAGCAGTATTAACAGTCTCAGTCCAAAAGTATCATGGTAGATTATTTTCACAGAGTATGATTTTAGCCATTTCTTCTAATATCCTATTCTTCCTCTCAACAATTCTATTTTTTTAAGGAGTTCTAGAAGTAGAGAAGTTGTGGTTAATACCATTTTCATCACAAAACTTTTTAAAATCTTTGTTTTCAAATTCTTTACCATGATCACTTTGGATACTTGTGATTTGAAAACCTTTTTCATTTTGAACTCTCCGAGACAGTTTTGCAAAAAAAGACAAAGGTTTCATCCTTATGAGCTAAGAATAGCACCCAAGTGTATCTAGGAAAGTCATCAACAATAACAAAGGCATATCTCTTGCCTTCAAGGCTTAAAATCCATATTGGACCAAATAAGTCAATGTGCAATAGTTGTAATGGCCTAGAAGTTAAAATCTCGTTTTTAGAATGAAAAGAACTTCTAACTTGTTTGCCTTGTTGACATGCATCACACACTTTGTCCTTTTCAAATTTGATTTGAGGTAACCCAATCACTAATTCTTTTTCAAAAGTTTGAAAATTTAGTTCACGTGTGCATGTCCAAGCCTTCTATGTCATAACTAACTATTATCACTCAAGGCGGCTAAGCACTTGATGTCATTCTTAGTAAGATTATTGAGAGAGAATGTATAAATATTTTAATGGCTTTTACCTTCAAAGATAACTTTGTTATTAGTTGAATCTTCAATAACACACTTAGCATAATTAGACACAACTTTGTAACCTTTATCACAAAGTTGGCTTATGCTAAGAAGGTTATGTTTCAAACCATCAATAAGGAAAAATATTTTTAATAGAAGGGGAAAACGTTTTACCAATACAGCCAATTCTTATGATTTTTCCTGTGCTATTGACTCCAAAAGTCACAAATTCACCATCTTTTAGTTTGAGAGATGCAAATATCGATTTGTCGCCTGTCATGTGTCTTGAGAAAACGCTATCGAGATACTACATCCCCTCCTTGAATGAGAATTTGAAATAAACCTGCAAGGATAATTAAGTTTTGATTTTTGGTACCCAAATTTTCTTGGGTCCTTTGGTGTTAGTTCCTTGAGGGTGTATTTTTTAAGGAACCCAAACCATCTTGACATAATTTTTTAACAGATTTCTATGTGAGCAGTGTGTGACAATGTGTCCATGCTCATAGTAATGAAAACAAGTGGTATTTGTATGATTGGAGGATGCCTTGACAAAAATATTACTCAAGAACTTTTGTTTCTTCTTGGATTTATATCTAATCGCAGCTTTGTCAAAAACATATTTTTGCATCCCAAGAAGTTTATCTAAGTTGTTCTTTCCTTGAGTGAATTTGTAAACAATTTTTGTAAGGTCCTCAACTTTTTCACTCAAAATCTTGTTTTCATTCTTCAAAACAGAAACTTATTTTGTTAAAACAAATTTTTTACTTTTTAAAGTTTCAATTTCAGTTGAGGAGAAAAGAACTAACTTTTTCAAAATAGAATTCTTTGGACTAATTTTTCTTAACTCATCATGCAAATCTACAAATGCACTTTGCAATTCATCTAAAAAAAAAGGTCAGGGATTACCTCATCATCTTCTCTAGCCATAAGGCTTAGATTTTCTACTTCATTTTTTTTTTCATCTTCAGAATTGCTGTCATCACGCTCACCCCATGCGGCAATCATGGCTTTCTTGAAGTCCTTTTTGAATTACTTTTTGAGATGAGAACATTCAACTTTGACATTTCCAAGCTTTTTACAATCATAGCAGATGATTTCTTCTTTCTTGAAGTTGTTTTTGAATTTACTTGAGTCACCTTTGAATTTGGTAGGCCCGCCTCGGTGTTCTTCCTTCTTGAAGAACTTTCTTCCTCCTTGTTTCTTATTTCTAAGAAACCTCTTGAATTTCTCTGTGATGAGAGCTAAGTCTTCATTCTCATCACTTGAGGAGTCTTCTTCGAATTCTTCATCATGAGTTGAAGACTTGAAAGCAATGCCTCTCTTCTTTTTGTTGTCATCCTCATCGTCCATCTTAATGTTCATCTCATAGGTCGTGAGAGAATCAAGAAGTTTTTCTAGGCTGAGTGTGTTAAGGTATTTAGCTTCTTAAATAGCTATGACCTTTGCTTTCCAGCTCTTAGACATGTACTTAAGAATTTTTCTTACCATCTCTGCATTAATATAAATCTTACCAAAAGATTTTAGACCATTAATAATGTTAGTGAAGCGAGTAAACATATCAAAAATTATTTCATCATGCTTTATTTTGAATAATTCATTGTTATGTACAAGCAAATTGATTTTTGACTTTTTCACTTAATTAGTATCCTTATGGATAACTTCGACTCTATCTCATTTTTTTTTTGCGGTGTCACATGTAGAGATCCTATTGAACTCATTAGGGTCAAGTGAGCAATACAAGAGATTCATAACTTTAGCATTCTTTTGAACTTCTTTAATATTATTTTCAGTCCATTCAGCCTCAGGTTTTGGGACGATAGCCCCTTCAATAGTTTTGGTAAGTCTTTTGGATCCATTAATGATAACCCGCCAAAGGTCATAGTCTACAGCTTGAATGTAAATTCTCATTCTAACATTCCAATAATTGTAATTTGTTCCATTGAACAAAGGAGGTCTATTGGTCGACTAACTTTCGGATTGGATAGGTCTGATACTAGCGGTTTCCATAAAAGCTCTTAGACTGTTAAGTTAAAAATAAGAGCCCAAGCTCTGATTCCAATTGTTAGTTCTAAACAAGTCAAGAGGAGGTGAATTGGGTCTTTAAAAATAAATAATACTTTTAAAAAATTTTTCGAAAACCTTTTAAAATTGCAATCAATTAAAGCAGGATAAACAAATATTAAAGCAATAAAATATAAAAAAGGTTAGGGATAGAGAGATAGAACAAGACACCAAGACATCAAGGATTTTATAGTGAGTGAATTGGGTCTTTAAAAATAAATAATACTTTTAAAAAAAATTTCGAAAACCTTTTAAAATTGCAATCAATTAAGCAGGATAAACAAATATTGAAGCAATAAAAATATAAAAAAGGTTAGGGATAGAGAGATAGAACAAGGCACTAAAGATTTTATAGTGGTTCGGCTTCTTCCAATCCTACGTCCACTCCTCAAGTTTTTCTTTGAGTATTTTCACTACATAGAATACTTCACGGGCGTTTTCTAAGTTTTTACAAATTCAAGACTTCGCTTGAGAAAATCGAATGTTTATGGGTACATTCAAAAGCCTAACACAGTTTCAAGAAGATGCTATAAAAATAAGTTCCTGTTTTCTTTTAATCTCTCTTGAACTCTTCTTTTATGAAATTTACTCAATCACTCAAATGATAAAGGGTGACTCACCATTGAATACAATAAATGAAGAGTATGAAAGTAAAACACTCACTCTCTTTACAGAAAAAATTTACAATTAAGGAAAAAGTAAAGAGAGCTGAGAAACAAGAGCTGGAGATTCAGTAATAAATAAGGACTTAAGAATTCTGAGTTTGATTCAAGCAATAGAACAGTAAATGTAAGTCTCCAATTGGAGTAAATGCTAAGAAGTTACTCCTTATATAAACTCTTATACATTCATGACCGTTGGAGGTAGGTAAGAGTAATAAATGCCAAAAATCCAACAGTTGAGGTCTGCTGTGAATTTGAAATTATGTCGCCGGTGTCAACACAAAATGTCTAGGGCAGGTCCTTTAAATGGTTGAGTCGACACATTTCTTCTGAGAGGTCGATACAATTTCTGTAAGCTTTCTCACCAACACAATGGTGTCGACACATTTGGATCCGGTGTCGACTCGTTTGAAACTTTAGCATCTAGGGAGGACTATTTGTGTCGACTCATCTTGCTTTTGGTGTTGACACTAAATTCTACAGAAAGCCTTGGTAAATTTGTGTCGACACATTTGGATTTTGGGGTTGACACCAAAAAATCTTCAAGCGGGCTCGGAACTTTTGTGTCGACTCATTTTCAACTTTGTGTTGACACTCAAAATCTGCAGGTAGCCTCGGTTGTTTTGTGTCGACCCAAAATTTTGAATACCAAAAGTGAAGATCACTTTTGTGTCGACACAAAACTTATTTGTGTTGACTCATTTTGAATCTTGAGAGCTACGACTCTTTTGTGTTGACACAAAATTTATTTGTATCGACACTAAGTATTGATACCTGAAGGCAACTTTATAAAAATTGTTAGGGTGTCAAACCATTTGTTCAATAGGTATTGACACATTTAATATGTTTTAAGTATACTTTACCTTAAAAGTGTTCGACTTAATTTTCAATTACGTTCAACATAAAATATTCTCATTTAAAATATATAAGTGTTTTAGTTTTTTTGAAAGATAAGTCATTTTCTTTTGACTAAATGTGTCAACTTAATTGTTTAAAATCTGTTAACACTTTTATTTTGAAAATATGAAATATTATTATTTTAAATCTATTTATTCTTAAAAAATAAATTATCAAAATTATCAAAATTAAAATAAAAAGCCCTTGGGCTAATATTACATTTGTTTTAATGACCACTTATATATACTGAATTGATAACAAACTTGAGTAGTAAAGTCTATTAAATTAATGCAATAATGATACATGAACTAAAATATAACACATGACTTAATAAATAAATTTTGATAAAAATGCTATTATGATTGAAACAAAGTGACAAAATTGTAAATTTTCATTTAAAAGGGTAAAATTGTAATCTGACTACAAAAGCGATAGGAGAAGAAAGTGTCGCTTCTTCCGGCATTTTATATAGATAGATAATTAAAACGATTATAAGTGTGAACCGACTACCTTTATTATATATTAGTTATAACCCGATCCTAAAATTACTCAATTATTTAATTTTAATATTTAAAAGTAAGACATAAAATAATATCAACAATTAGTTAATCAACTAATTTTACAACACTCAATTTAAAAAATAGCTTTGTTAATTTGTTAATTTATAGAAGTAAAAAAATAAATAACAAGATAATAAAAATAAAAATTAAATTATTTTTTTGCTTGAATTAGTAAAAGAAGAAGTAATATCAATAATATTTTTTACTTTTTTACATAAAAAAACATGAGAAAAGAGAGAATAAAAGAAAAAACCAGGATTGTCTCATTTCAATTGTTAAGCTTTTAATACATGTACAAATGTTATATCAATTTGTTCTATTTTATTTTATATATACATATATGAAATATTCTAATAGAAGATATTATTAAATCTAGCTAAACATATTATGAAAACAAAAATAATATAGCATATATATATCTCTTCTTTAAAAAAAAATACTTAGATTATTAAGTATCACAACACATGCATCAAAAGTTCAATGTACAATTTGTCTGAAATCGTTTTAAAGAATCCCGTTCACCCTCTCTATCTCTATTTTTTTTATTATTCCCTTGTACTGGTTATTATTAAAGTCAATCAACATGGTAGCTTTTTCGTACGTTGAACAAATAAAAATAACATTAAAAAAATTCAAAAGAATTCTAAGACTACAAATTTGTCACCAATACAAATTGTTTTTAAGATAAATTTTATTTTTTCTTGCACAAAATTACTCAAATATTAATTACAAAAACATTTCGTCGCAATAGGTATATTTTAGGACCACACTTTCGACTGAGCAGTGATTATTTTGGAAACGAGTCCTCCATGCTTCAACTTAGTTATTATGAAATTATTGATACAAATCTCCATAAAATTTAATTCTAAACAATTGTTGGTGCGAACCATTTCACCCACGATGACTAAAATCTGGAGTTTAATCATAACTACCAATTAAAATTTACTGTTTGGCATCAACACATTCATAGGACAAAATTTATCTCCTCTTTTCTTATTTTTTGTCATTTCAAATTGAAACTAGTTCATTTTTTTTTTGTTTATCTTTAAAACTAAAAGTTAAGAGAAATCTATAAACATTTTTCGAATAAAATATAAAAAGTGCAAAAACACTAAAATAATCTTGACTTTGTTAAAGATTGTACCTTTTGTTATTTACATTCAATTTTGTTATTATAGTTTTCGAGTCAAAACCTAAAAACGTCATTTTTCATGTTTAACGCAAATTTAAAGGTCGAATTATAACTTAAAAATTTATTTAAAATGATTAATTTATGTCCCCCAAATGCCACGAGATTATGCAAATCCTCAAAATAGCATTTCACAAACTCGATCAAATCAAACACAAGATTATATGTGAAAAAAAAAGGTCTACAAACATGACAAATGACAACAAATTGAGCGGAGTTAATCTAGAATTTTTCTTTGCAAATCCTCCCAACTAACAAGACATCATCTGTGCTGAGATTTTCACATTCCTCTGATTCAATACATTCAAAGACCGTAAGTCCATATCTCTGACACTCTTATATCTTGAGATTCACAATAATCTAATCACATGAAGTGCATTGGAACAGAGGAACATGAAGCCCTCCCAACTCATCGTAACTCAAACGGCTGTGCAGTGCAGCTAACGTACTTAACCTACTTTAAACAAACACGATCATAGTTGACTTACCTATAAAAACATGAACATTCAACACAAGCTCATTGACGTGGTTTATGACGATTTAATGAACTACCCCCTTACCCTACAGATTACAAGAAACCAAAAATAACAGCTTCTAAGATAAGATCAACTTACAAATTTTATTTTCTGGAGTGATCATACTTCTCGTTAGCACGAGTCTAGTCAGAATCATTGCAAACGGATGAGTAGGCAGACCTAGAAAACCCCTCAAGCCTGGCCTTCCTATTGCCTTGTATGCATGACTGAGGGATATATATATATATATATATATATATATACATATATAGTTGTAACAACCCAAATCCCGGGTCAAACCAAAAGCCCAATAACAACCGTTTTGGAATACTATGACCCTCCAAAATTTCCCAAAACACGAACGGGTCAGAAACCACAAAGCCAAAATGAAAGCTAAAATCTTTGTAAGACATACTACTGAGGATTTAGTTAATATAAAGTAGTAGCCCAAGAGACAAGTGTCATGGCCCCCAAAGCCAAGCCATTGAAACAAATAAAAAATTTTCAAAGTTGCTCAGACCGATCAAAAGGTGAAAAGACCGTTCGATCGGTCTCTTACCTGCACAAGAGAACCGAGAGTACCAAAAGACCGATCGATCGGTCTATCGATCCGTCATGCTCCAGGTTCTTTTCAAACCAAAAACCAGATTTTCAACACCTAGAATATTTTTCATCACACTTGGGCAAAGATATAACTTCTTCTTTTTAGGAGCAAAAAGTCATTTCACAAATCTCCCTCATGGCACAAGAGTTTATAAGAAACGTAAACCAATCGAAAACCCCTTTTTTGTAAAAAGTTAAACCAACATTCGAAAACATTAATAATAAACTACGAAAAATAACAACAAACCATGTCTCTCTCATAAACATAAATCATGCATACATCGGCTCCACGGCCATAAGAATTACATTACACATGCATTTAAATCTAAAAACATGTTACATTAAAACGTGATTCATATACAAACGGGATAAACTACCCAACAAGGACAAAACTAAAGGGTCTTGTCTTCAAAAATCTCCGGACACTACAAGATCGATCTACTTGATTATGTTCATCTGAAAAAGATTTTTAAATCCCACACCGTGAGTCGAAACCCAATAAGAAACAAACTAATCATGAAATAAAAGCAAAGCATTCTAATAGAATAATATCTTTATTTCGACTCACGCGAGTCTCGAAAACAGTTTTTCTTTTCAAATCATAAGTTTTTACACAAACTCTATAACGCTGGACAATTTATCAAAACATAAACAACTCATCAACATTAACGGTTTTACACAACCCATGATAATTCACACGCAATTCATACATCTTCACGGGCTTTATCCGTTGGATCAATATATGTCCCTCATTATGCATATTTACAGGCTTTCACCGAGGGACCAATATCCACCCCAACTAATGCATCTTTACAAGCTTTTACCGAGGGACCAATATCCATCCCAACTAATGCATGAATGCACAAAAGTTTGCACGCACACAGCTATGTACAAACATCACATTCACATAACAACGTCATCCACTAATTGTGGATACCACCGATCAATAAAACGAGGCTCAACCCTAAGAGTTGGCTCAAAACTTTCGAAATTAGGTTTTAGCAAACATTTGCATAAATCTTTCTGATTTTTTCAAAACTCACCTTTTTTTAAAACCACGAACACATACGTCTAACAAGTTCGAAAGTAAACCATAAAAACGCTTTAAAAACCTTTTGTCCAACTGAACATAGTTTAAGAACATGAATCAACCATACATGCATTTTAAAACGATAAAAATGCATAAAATTTCACGTAGCACCACTTTAAGACATGAGAGTTTAGGATCCTACCTCATAAACGTTCCACTATCAAGAATCAAACATCAAACAAGCTCCAATCCAGCAAAGCACCAAACACGCGACTACGAAGGAGCTTCCAACGAACACCTATGCTCTCCAACGGTAGCTCGCTCAAAGAAACAGCAAGATCTCAACCTCCAACGGACATTAAAAGCTCCAAGGAGCTCCAAAATCCAAACCCTAGATCACCCCTTAACTTTAGAGAGAGAGGAGAGAGGTGAGAAATGAGAAAATCATCCCAAAACCCATAACTTATAGCTTTTGCCCGACGTAGACCGCTTGATCTGTCTCCGCGACTACACTGTTGCCCCAACTTCAAACGAGCATATCTCTTTCATTTGAACTCCAAACAGGGTCGTTCTTCTGCTCAAATTGAAGCCTTGAAAGTCTACTTTCCAATGATTCAAACCTCATACCGAAATTCATCTTGTACAAAGAGTTATGGCCGAATTAGTAAAGGTATGTCACTTTTCTTCATACACTTTTCACATATTTTTGTCCGAACATCCTTTAGAACCTCATATTCTTCCCCGAACATATCTTTCATGTGTATTAAAGTTCAAAATACTCACCTAAAATATCGTTAAGATCAAATTTTAATTCCTACACCCATCAACGCTTAATCATTTTAAAAAATAAAACAGGTTGAGATCTAACAACTCTCCCCCTCTTAAAGGAATTTCGTTCCTAAAATTCAACACTGAATCTCAAGTCAAACACCAGCCCATTAACCATCAATAATCTCTTATACAAACCCAACAACACCACACAATCAGCAAAAAAATACCCCATACTGGCTCAATCACACCTCACAATGCACATTATGGACTACCTCTACGAGTCCAAACACACGACGTCGAACCCCGACACTGGTCACAAGAAGTCACATGTTCCACACACAATCCTTACTCAAGTTCTGACGATCACTTGATGACCACCAACTTTGATACCTCATCGCTATCCTGTTGATGCTAACAATGCCGTCACTGAAGCTGGCAAGATGTTGAAACACTAGGAATACCAAAAAATGCACTTTACCTAAACTTTCATCCTGAATTCGATCTTCCATCACGAACCACAATTCTCACCCTGGAGAAACACTAGGTGTCACACAATTGCCTATGACAAAATTCCACACAACCAAAAACCAACCCGACATTACAGCCATAAAATCAACACAGTCACCTGACCCCAACGAGTCATTTAAACATCAACCCTAAACTCATAACACATACATCAATCCCTTGAATCCACTATAGTTGGATACTCAACCCCAAGACTTATTCGTCAAGTAACGAACTAAGACCTGCCTCTTACACTTAGCAATTTCTTCCTATACAAAACTCATCACGGCCCTTTCGTGCCAAACCAAACAATCACGTCAGTCCCAACAGGCCATACCAACCAAAGCTTCTCAAACATCAAATCCTCCCTAACTCATACCTTACCACATTCTCGAGACCACCATCCAAAAAAACGGTTACACCAAAACATTACACTTACCACAGTCGAGGACCACTCCTCGACTCTAAGAACTCCGAGTAGTTCAAAGCCCCAAACAGAACACAAATTCAAACTCACAAGGCCATCCATAACACAACATTAACTTCCAGTAACATACTCTCAAGAGTAGCCATCTACCACAACCAAGCCACTAACCATGCTTTAACTACACCCGAACAAAACTATGCTCATACAAACACTCAATAGTTTACCAACCAAGGCCAACCTCATGCGGATATCCCCAACTCATCAATGAGTTCCATAACGCACCAAGCGATCGACACTTAATCCACAACCTTACCTCTCAGCAACCAACAGCAACCGAATCATACATTCAAGACCCAAACTACAGCCTCACCCTCTTCAAAATATGCAGTTCATATATAAAAGAAATATAGAATACAACAGCCTAATGTCGACCCATCATGTTATTTCTAACACATACCATATAATCATGCTAACACTTAGCCATTCAAGATCATGTTAAACAAGCCCCACATACTGAGAAAAATCGATAAGATTGGCGCGTCAATGTGGATAACCTACTTAGATTCCTTACTAGAAAGTACGTCGGCCAAATGCATTTCTAACTTGACTTTCAAATTTGTTAATCCAGACGCCCGAAAGTAAGACTAATCAATCCTAAGGTCCAACATCCATATTCACGTATACACAACATTCTCATGCTCAATAAGCTATCCTGCTCATGTTATAAAAATACTTAAACACATGCAACCAAGCACACACATATTTCCTCACAAGGTGATGCACCCTCTTCCCACGGCTCTAAGGTATTCGAACCTAGAGCTCTGATACTATTTGTAATGACCCAAACCTCCGGTTAAACAAAAAGCCCAAGAACAACAGTTTTGGGAAACCACGATCCACGAAAATCGCCCAAAACACAAACAGGTCAGAAACCACAAAGCCAAAATGAAACCTAAAACCATTATAAAATGCACTACCGAGAGTTTATTTAATATAAAATAGTAGCCCAAGAGACAAGTGTCATGGCCCCCAAAGCCAAGCCTTTGAAACAAACACCAAAAATTTTCGAAGTTACCCAGACCGTTCAAAAGGTAAAACGACCGCTCGATCAGTCTCTTACCTGCACAAGAGAACCGAGAGTACCAAAAGACCGATCGATAGACCGATCGATCGGTCTATCAATCCGTCATGCTCCAGGTTCTTTTCAAGCCAAAAACTAGATTTTCAACACCTAGAATATTTTTCATCACACTTGGGTAAAGATATAACTTTTTCTTTTTAGGAGCAAAAAGTCATTTCACAAATCTTCCTCATGGCACAAGAGTTTATAAGAAGCGTAAACCAACCGAAAACCCCTTTTTGTAATACGTTAAACCAACATACGAAAATCGTAATAATAAACTACGAAAAATAACAACCAACCCATGATCTCTCTCATAAATATAAATCATGCATACATCGGCTCCACGGCCATTAGAATTACATTACACATGTTTTCAAATCTAAAACATGTTACATCAAAACATGATCCATATACAAACGGAATAAACTACCCAACAAGAGCAAATCTAAAGGGTCTTATCTTCAACAATCTCCAGACACCACAAGATCAATCTACTTGACCACGTTCACCTAAAAAAGATTTTCAAATCCCACACCGTGAGCCGAAACCCAATAAAAAAACAGACTAATCATGAAATAAAAGCAAAGTATGCTAATAGAATAATATATTTATTCCGACTCACACAAGCCTCGAAAACGATTTTGCTTTTCAAATCACAAGTTTTTACACAAACTCCATAATGCTAGACAGTTTATCAAAACATAAACAATTCATCAACATTAACGGTTTTACACAACCCATGATAATTCACACGTAATTTATGGATCTTCATGGGCTTTTCACCGTACGACCAATATTCGTTCCTCATTATACATCTTTACGGGCTTTCACTGGGGGACCAATATCCGCCCCAACTAATGCATCTTTACGAGTTTTCACCGAGGGACCAATATCCGTCACAACTAATGCATGAATGCACAAAAGTTTACACACACATAGCCATGTACAAACGTCGCATTCACATAACAACGTCATCCACCAATCGTGGAGACCAATAATCAATAAAACGAGGCTCAATCCCAAGGGTTAGTTCCAAATCTCCGAAATTAGGCTTTCACAAATATTTGCATAAATTCTTCAGATTTTTTCAAAACTCACCTTTTTGAAAACCACGGACACATACGTCCAACAACTTCGAAAGTAAACCATAAAAATGCTTTAAAAACCTTTTGTCCAACCGAACATAGTTTAAGAACATGAATCAACCATACATGCATTTTAAAACTGTAAAAAGGCATAAAATTTCACGTAGTACCCCTTTAAGACATGAGAATTTAGGATTCTACCTCATAGACATCCCACCATCAACAATCAAACCTCAAACAAGCTCTAATCCACCAAACCCCCAAACACGCGACTACGGAAGAGCTTCTAACGAACACCCATGCTCTCTAATTGTAGCTTGCTCAAAGAAACGACATGATCTCAACCTCCAACAGACATGGAAAGCTTTAAGGAACTCCAAAATCCAAACCTTAGATAACCCCTTAACTTTAGAGAGAGAGGAGAGAGGTGAGAAATGAGAAAACCAGCCCAAAACCCGTAACTTATAGCTTCTGCCCGACACAGACTGCACGATCTGTCTTGAGACCGCTCGAGCGGTCTCCACGACTGCACTACTATCCCAATTTCAAACGAGCATATCTCATTCATTCGAACTCTAAATAGGGTTGTTCTTGTGCACAAATGGAAGCCCTGAAAGTCAACTTTTCAGTGGTTCAAATCTCATACCAAAATTCATCTTATACAAAGTGTTATGACCAAATTAGTAAAGGTATGTTACTTTTCTCACACACTTTTCACATATTTTTATCCGAACATTCCTTAGAACCTCATATTCTTCCCCGAACATATCTTTCATGCGTATTCAAGCTCAAAATACTTACCTAAAATATCACCAAGATCAAATTTTAATTCCTACTCCCATCAGCATTTAATCATTTTAAAAAATAAAATGGGTCAGGATTTCATAATAGTAGTAGATTAAGGGTTGTTTAATATAAATAACTCAATGGCTTGAGGAGAGCAGAACAAAGAATAAGCTGTATAAATGTAATGAATAGACAACACTTCCCAATCATAACTCACAGAATACAGAGGGGACTGATTGTCTCAAGAAGTGGTTCAACATAAAAACTCCAATTGCAGCATTCTACGTCTTAAGCCTTGTTTGATTGACCGGATTAATAATGAGAGAATATATGATCCCACATAATAAGTAATTCCATAGGATTAGTAGTGAATGTATCATTAATACTATATTCTCCTAAGTATTATGCATTCTACGTTTTGGGGGATTAGTAATCTAATAGGTACATAATTTTTCCACCACATATTACATTCAAACAAAAGAAATGCAAGTATACAATCCAGTGGGATATGTAATCCAATCCCATATTTAATCCGATCAATCAAATATGCCATGTTATTCACTAGGATATAATTTAGAAGTAAATATGAGTGGAATAAATGGATTCAGTTCAGCAGTTTAGAACAATATCTGCAATTAATTTAGAACAATATATACAATTACTGAAACACAAATAAATAAAAAAAGAGTAAATTACAACTAGCCCCACGTGTTTGCCAGAATTACACCGACCACCCCTTCACTAAAATAATGGAACACCTAAAATTATATCATTACCCTTCCCAAATGATGAAGTTACCCTTTTCACCTTCACCTTAGAGCATTGTTAAATCCCAATAGAAAAACCCGAACACAAACCCTACTCTAACCCACACTTCTCCAGCATTCCATCCATGTTTCTACTTGAGCTCTCATCCCTCCATCGCTCCCAATAGGGCCAACACCATTACCACTCCACCATCAACACCAGCGCCACAAACGCCACCCCATCCCTCTCTTTCTCCCCATTGCTATCTCATCCTTCCATCACTATAACCACTTACGCAGCTGCACCTTGCTGTCCTCCCCCACCAACACACAACCACCCCCATCACTTACACAATCCCCTCTTTTTCCCTACTGTACGATAGCCTCTTTCATCCACACATTGCAAAGCAATCCCCTAGCTTTACTTCCCCTCTACCATTTATTTCACCTACCCAATGCTATAGTGTCATAGGCACCATCATAATACCGGAACTGCTATACAACTAATGCCACACCCACCACAATAGTTGCTATATGGCTAGTGGTATGCCAAAGCCACCACATAGCAATGCCACATCCATAGCTACCGTTGCACAGCTAGTGCCCAGTAACCGCATTGCAGCACCACATCTAAGAAGCATGGACACTTTTCCAAAGAGACTTTTCCGAAGGCATGATGTGTGTCAGACATGACACTCCTCAGATACTCTAAAATTAGTGCCCGATAGTTTTTAGACGTGCTTTAACTAAAAACATTAAATTTATAATATCATACACTTTTTCGACACTTGATAGATACTTCTAGAACTCTCCGAACACGTCCCATGTGAAGAATTTTTTTATAAAAACAATATTTTGCATTTTTTGAAATATAAATTTTGCACACTAAATATGTTTTGGAACATTTATATGATTATTTTTAACTTTATTAGAAATATATTGTATATTTTTAATTACCACTGAATAGATTATTTGTATATTTGACCTATAATAAATATATGAAATATAAATTTTAAACGTACCCAAGATGTCTTGTGTTCTGTATTTTTTGAAAATTGATGTGTCACCGTCTTCATGTCGTTGCGTGTCCGTGCACATGCTACTTAGAACCACATTAACAGCCAGTGCCACAACCACCATGTAACAACACCACATCCAGAACCACCACCATAAGCTTTCTCAAGACCCAATCATTCCACATCCATCCACCCATTAACTTCCCTTTTTCATAATCCCCCCTTTCACTCCAGATCTAGACCTAGAGAAATCAAAAGCATTTTATATTCAATCTCTATCTAATTCATGTAACATTCTTATCGTAAATGTACGAGCAATTAGAACGAAGAGGAATCAAGACCCTTTGAATTGGATCTCTATATGATTCTTGAACCATTTTGTTTGGAATTTTACGAGCAATTGAAGGCATATGATATCTGCTAGCTTTATGGTTATGCTAGTTTTATTATTATTATTGTCATCCGGTGTGGTTGGGCACACCGTATGTCACGCTCCAAATATCCGGGTCACGCGAAAACGCACCAAAACACCCATTTAAGAAAATAGGTTTCACGGTTAATAATTAAAATGTACAACATTTGGATAAAAGATCCCCACAGTTCAACTCTCATAAAACTGTAAATCATGCAATCTC
>JAULJZ010159951.1:0-27103 GCA_032270985.1 Heliamphora pulchella
AACTTAGGAGTTAAGTTTTGAAAATATCTTTTTGAAAATATCTAACTCCAGATATTTATAGGCCTCCAAAATATCTTATTTTTTTTAATTTTTGAAATACGCACGGCAACTCCCTACAACCCCTGGAACCAACCCCGCGCGCTCAGATAAACTTAAACATGCATCAAAATGAGTAATTCATGCATCAAACAATTATATATATATATATATATATATATGCAAAAACACCTCAGCATATATAAGTCTCAAAAAGAGACGGGTTCGGGTTTCATAGAGTATAAAGAGAGTTGTGATATTTTTCTCAAAAGGAGTTAGATCTTGACATTATTTGGTTGAAATTTGTTTAAAAATAAAATATAAAGGCTTTGTGAGTATGGTCAAGTTTCATAGCTTTTTAACCTAAATATATACCTCTATAAAAATTTAAAAATGTTCTAGCAAGGGTATTATCGTTTATTATTTTTCGTAGTCTTATTAGTTAATTGTTGCTCTAGATGTTTTCAAAATTCGTGGCGTCACAGTATAGTATCAGAGCATAGGTTCAACCCCTACCTACGCGAACGTTGTGCAAACTATAGACTTTTGACCCACATGCCTTGCCTAGAAGATAGATGCTTTGACTTTTGATCAAGAAGTCTTAAACTCTAGTATATGATGGACTAACAGAGTTCTTTGTCCTTTGACCCAACGATGTCTACACTATTGAACCTTAACTCTTAAGAGTGATCGTATCCCCCAGTCTTCTGTGACACTTCTCTTTCTTTGAGTCGTGTAACCTTGTGATTATTCACTCTGACTAGTCTTCAATCGACAACATCTCAATTGGAAAGAAGTAACCTTAGACGAAAATGCGACCTACGAAGAAAGACCTGTACAAATCTCAGATTGGCAAGGGAATGTTTTACGAGAAAATACTATACCACTCGTCTGCGTTCTATAACAATACCAAGGCATCGAGAAAGCAACTTGGGAGCAAGAGGACGCTATCCACTGACAGCTTTTTTCAGAAGGAAATACGATGCAGAAATTTCGAAGACGAAATTTATTTTAAAGGAGGTAGATTGTAAGGACCCGATTTTAGGTAACGGAGTTGACAAGGAAATAATAGAAGAAGTGTTATCAGATTTAGATAGGATTACATTGAGATTGAAAAACTAAAAAGATAAACCTAAAAACGAGATTTCAAGCCCAATTTCTTCTTAAGAAAAAGTTGACATTTTCCCATAACCTTTTAAGCTCAATAAATTCACTAATGTTACCCTAAAATAATTCTAAGTTCAAAGAATAAGAGAATTACATATAAATTCAAAATTCAAGGAGAGAATATACCCAAAGACCTAACTTTTAATAATTATACGTTTAACTCCAAACTTATCAATAATTACACTCTTGGCCCAAGATACCAAAATTCATAATAAGTTACAACTCCCATAAGAAAATACTTTAGTTCCATATATAAATCAATCTTTAGGAGTTCTTGAAGATTTTAGTTTTGATAATTATACATAAGTCCTTTAAATCTTTATAATTACATAAAAGTTCTTGAGATATTTTTCATCCACTTTTTCTACAACTAACATTAATTAATATACAAAAATATGTATAATGAATGCACATATAACATCTATACATGACAACCTAAGAGTATGTGTCGAAATATTTTATTAAATAAATAAATCAACCAAATCAAATCAAATTTCAACTTATAAGACATAATTTTTATGCTTCCAAGACTTACAATGAAATAATATAATGGTAGCCGCAGCAGCAACAGCAACAAGAGCAATAACAATGAAATAATAGAACAAACTTCAAATTGACCCAACTTGAATTAATTCTACCCAATTCTTTTCTATGGACTTGAGTTAGGCCTAATTAGACCAATAACCTAATTTTGAACCCAACATAGAGTTAGGTCTTGAACCCAATTAATTAAAAGACCAAAATTTATAACCTAAGCCCAATTCTTAAAAATGAAGCCCACAACCCAACCCAACACAACTCATCTTTAAAGCCCCTAAATAAGGTAGAAATCACACTCATATAATTTTATTTTTCTTACTTCTTACTCTCTTTAGTTCAACAACTCAAAAGGGTTCAAGATCCATTTTCAAACTTATTAGATGTGGTTTTTAACCCAAAACTTGTTCTATTTTCTCTCCTCATTAAATCTTTCTTATTTTCTTCAGCTTGATCCTCTAAAATGGTATATATCTCTTATGTAAGTCATATATAAAAGGGATATGGCCATGCATAGGTAGATCATGGGTCAAGGAGTCATGAAAATGTTTGTTCTTGAATCCGTTCCAAATATTTTTTGGTAAAAACCGGAGTTTTGGGTATTTTATTTTTAGATCTAGACTCAAGCCCTTACTCAGAAATTTTTTCTGTAACTTTATATTGATGTTCTCTGCAAGCACAAATTTTGGTAAAGCCTAGTTTCATTCCTTTCATATTTTTAAAATTCGTGCCCCAAATGAATAAAAATGCTGTTTAGAAGGACAATTTTGATATAACGCCATTTTTTGTAGAAAAATGATTTTTGCATGAAATCAATGAGGAAAGTTTGATGTTTCTCTTATCTCTCACTCGAAAAAATTGAGTATAGAGAGAGTTGTGTTATTTTTTTAAAAAAGTGTCAGATCTGAACACTGTTTGGTTAAAAATTATTTTAAAATAAATATAAAGGCTTTTTGAGTAAGATCAAGTTCCAGATCTTTTAAACTTAAATATCTACCTTAGTAAAAAATTTAAAAATTTTCTAGTAAGGGGAATTACATTGTTTAATTTTTAAAGTTGACACTAGAATCTATTGTTGTGCCGAAGCAATCTAACTTTCTATCACCCAATTTTATTTCACAAAAATCGAGGCCTTAGAGGTAGAATCCAAAAAAATTTCTTCACAAAAGTTGTTCAAAAAATCCCAAATAGTTTACCTACCAAATTTGAGATTTTTTTATGAAGGTATGATATTTTAAAATCCCCAAAAATAGTAGGAAAAATTGAAGTCCTGAACCATGTTAACATGAGCTTAAGTGTACTTCATGTTTATGCCATACTTTGTTGATTAAGTTTCAATGTATGATGCGATGTTATTTTACTTTTCAGCATGTATGGGTATTATCGTTTATTATTTTTCGCAACCTTATTAGCTAATTGTCGCTCTAGATATTTTCAAAATTCAAGGTGTCACATTATACAAGCGTTAATTGTAGCCACGAAGAGTCGTCCAAGGATCACGGGGGTCTGTATCCTTAGGTTCAAGTTTGGTTTAGTATCTAAGACTATGAAGTCAACCGGGAAGAGGAATTTTTCGACTTTAACAAGCACATCCTCAATGACTCTACGAGGTACCTTAACGGATCGGTCGACTAACTAGAGGGTCACCAACGTGGGTTTGAGTTCACCTAGTCCTAACTGCTCATACACCGAGTACAGGAGAAGTTTGACACTGGCTCCTAGGTCGAGAAGAGCATGGTCGATCAAGTGATCCCCGATGACACATGAGATAGTAGGAGTCCCTGGGTCTTTGAGTTTAGGAATGGTGTCGTGATAGATGATGTCACTAATCTGCTCGGTGATGAGGATTTTCTTGGAAACATTGGTCATCAACTTATGCCTTTGGGTGCAAAAGTCTTTTAGAACTTTGCGTAAGAGGGGGCTTGTTTTATGGCATCCAGGAGAGGCAAGTTGATTTTGACTTGTTTGAAAGGTTCGGGGATGTCCTCCATAGATGCTCCTTTTTTCTGAATGGCGATGGCCCATTGAGGCACGCCAAGAATGAGGCTCTAAGTCCTGGAAGAGCTACTGGCGGAGTAAAAGAGGAAGCTGAGGAAGGATCAGGTGCAATAGAAGGTGCTGGGCGTGAGACATAAGGGTCGGTACTAGAGCCATCAAATGGCTCCAGATCTTCAGAGGCTATGGGTGTTACGGTCTTTTCTAGACGGATCTCAACTTTTTGTCCATTCTTGAGGGTCACTACAACTCGAGCCTGCTCATGGTATCCACTGCTGGTTGAAGGATTCCCTACGGTAGATTGGCCCTTGGGATTACTTATGGGCTGACTGAGTAACTTGTCGTCCTCTCAACAATTTAAGGCAGCTGCTAGTTGCCCCATTTGGGTCTCTAGTTTAGTGATGGACTAAGTGTGTGAATACAGATGCTGAGTGTTCGCCTCTAGTTCTTGCAGGGCTTGCAAAACTTGTTCCTCAAAAATTGAGTTTCGAAGTGGGGTCGGAGGAGCTTGCTGTGGAATGAGAGGTTGGTAGGCCTAAGGATTAAAAGTGTTATGATACACAGGCCTAGGTGATGGAGTTTGCAGAATACTCGAGTTCGATTGCTGCTACGAGGAAAAATTAGGGCAATTTCTCTATCCCGAATTATGTGTTTGAAAATGGGTCATTACCATGTCGGGAGAAATCTTGTGCCGCATTGACTAGTTATTGCACAAAGTTGGGATATTGGACAGTGGATGGACATTTTGTGACAAAGTGGGCTAGGCTAGCACAAAAGGCACAGGTGCTCTGAAAGGTCGGGGCTAGGGCTGAGGCTGGGGCTGGAGCGGGTGAGGAATTGAGACCACTGGATAGGAGCTGGTCCAATTTATGGGTCAGTATCGCAACTTGGTTTGATAGATTGGGAGGTTGTGTGATCTCGTACATGCCTCGTGGTATCTACGAAGATGAGACAATTGTTCTGTTTGTGCGAGAAGCAAAGGCGTGTTGCTCTGAGTTTTTACTAAGATTTTCAAAAAAGATCTATGGCTTTGTCTCGCTTTTCAACATAAGGTACCACCATAAAAGGTATCAATGACTTGATGGTGATGAGGTGTCAAACCGTCATAGAAATACTAAATTTATTTTCACTTGTGTACCCCGTGGTGAGGACCTTGTCTGATGAAGTCCTTAAGATGTTCCCAAGTCTTATGAAAGGTCTCGCCATTGACTTAAGTCAAAGTCATGATGGCTCGTCTGATTTGGTTGGGCTTACCTATCAAGAAGTACTTTTTAAGGAATTCCTATTGCATTTTTGCCTAGGTCGAGATTGTGTTCGCTTCCAAAGAGTTAAGCCATTGTTTGGCTTTATCTTTGAGGGAGAAGGGGAATAGCTTTAGTCTAAGGACTTCGTCTGGAAAATTATTGATTTTAACAATTGAGCATATTTTTAAGAATTCATCAATGTGTTTATAAGGATCCTCATTATTAAGTCTATAATATGATAGTAGTCATTTGAATTATACTAGACTTAATCTCGTAATACGGTGCCCCAACATTGGATAACTGAATGCAAATTGGTGACACATATTATGATGGAGTAAAATACCTATTCAGTTGTTTATCCTATTAGTCTGCTTGATTGGTTTCTGCCATTGGTGGGTATAGAAAAAGGTGAAAGTGCAAGGCTACTAAGGCGTGCTTAAAAGTGCATTCAATCTCGGGATCAAATCCGGCAAGAGGTGTGTGACATGATCGACGACCAAGCATACAATAAAACTAAAAATAAAAAGCAAAATACAATGCATGGGCTATGGGGCCCATAGATCTAGTTTTCTTTAGTTTTAAACAAAACAAAATAAAAATCTAAAACTTATATAGCATGAGAAAAGATGAGCAGTTTGCCTTTACTTCTGCACGTCTAAATCTTGCTTGTCGCGTCCGTCTTTCAAAACCTGAAAGAGGAAAGAAGCAACTCACAACAATATTTTGTAGAGGAGAAGAAGAAACAAGAAAAACTGAATTAAAATTCTGGTTATAAACATTGTAACCGTAATTCAAATCCCTGGAAATGGCTCCAACTATTAGTTCGTTGTAGTCCCGTACCAATAATAATATTTAAATTCTAAAATTAACAACTATTTGGTAGAATGACAATTAAGTCCAGGCATCATTTCATATGGACTATGAGAGTAAATTACAAATTTCTATAACTTAAAATCAGCTTGGTTTTTCCTTTCAAAAGATTTGTTTGATTTGATTATTCTAAAAACTAAAATTAAATAAGACTAAAAATAAAAATTGATTTTAGATGAGAGATAAGGTTACTACGGTTTTGAATCCATCGTAGCCAGTATTATTCTACTCAATCCAGTCCCAGCTACAAGTCTGACACGGATTACCAAGAAGATATAGTCCAATCTAAACCTGATATAGTCTATCTAGATTGGCACGAGTCGTCCGTTAATCCCGATACAATCTGTCCTATTATAGTATAGACTATCTTACGTTTGGACAGAAAGAATAATATAAAATAGTTCTATGATCTCATATTCACAGTCACAGAAAATAAAAACGAAAATTAGATTTAAACTTTAAAAACTTATTGATCAGAAGTCAACGTCTCAAAATCACACAATGAAGTTGAATCCTTGCTGAAAAGAAATAAGAAATCCAAACTACACTAGAACACTGAGTAGGATTTCATCAAACCTTAGGAAGAGGAAGATTAGCAGCCCATTCTGCAGCTTCGATCCATGAAAAGTTGATGAAGAACATATTCCCAGGCCTCTATCTTCATCTTCTTGTCACTTCTCGAGTCTCAACTATCGCCTTATGTTACCTCTTGAAAATCTGGAATTGAATGTACGAACCCTCTAAAGCTGCCCCCATAATTCCTATATATAGTGCATCCCACACCCTAGGGGTTGTAGAGTTCCATGCAACTTAAAATACTCAGTTTGTCTGAACGCTCGTCTAGACGGTTTTGCTTCTGTGTGAGTATGTCTTGATAGTCCGTCCAAACGGTTTTCTCTCTAGTTCAATCTGTCCTAATGTTTGTCAGGACATAAACTTACTGTGTCAATCTATCCAGACACTACTCATTCGTCCGAAAAAAATCTTTCTGAAAATTCCCATATTGTCCTTTTTCCCATTTTTTGTCCCGTTTTATGCTCAATTTTTCACCACTTAGCCAAATCTGATGTTAACACGAAAACACCACAAAAACAAATTATTAAACACATAATCAGGGCTTAGCATAGTATAATTTGCTGGATTCGATCGATACTTTTAAGTATTGATCACTCTCCCATCAGCGTTCAAAGCTGACCCGGATGTCGACCCCTCACCCACTATTCTTATGCGTGATTCCACTCCCAGAATAAATCCAAAAATAACCTCAAACTTTAACTTTGCTGATCCTGATGAGTTACTCACTGCCACAACCAAATCGTGCTAGCTTTCTAGTAATCTGGACAAGCGGGTTAGGGCTCTGACTTTATCATCAAAATCAATACGCACCGATTCTAACTGATTGGTAATGGTATTTAATTCATTGAGAAGATCAGCAATAATGGCATCATCCGCCATCTTCAAGTTAAATAACTTTTTCATAAGATATGCCTTATTCGATGCGAAGGGCTTTTCGTACATCTTTCCTAACGCATTTAACAAATTTACTGTCTTCTTCTTCTTTGCGGTATTGGATATTACCGATGGTGTGAGACTTAATCGCACGATCCCGGGGTTTTGCGATCCAACACTTCCCACATATTATGTGCCGTCTTCTCTGACTATTCCCTGATCAAAGGAAGAAACAAATCCTTCTGGTACAAAACATCTTCGATCTGCATTCTCTAGAGGGCGAAGTTTAAACTGTTGAACTTCTCAATCTTGATATTTCCTTCTTTTGCTATGCTGCGTTCTTCAACCTCTAAACTCGAATCTCTTATACCAGTTGTTGGGAATTGAACACAATGAACAATCCAACTCACAAGCCTCTTGAATTGCGCTCAAACCACAGAAGAAGAAGCGAACGAGAAATAACCACAGAAACACACGACAAACAAGAATTACATGGTTTGGCAATTGGTGCCGACATCCAAGGATTCATACTTTTCATTATTCTAGAGAGAAAATTAGTTATAAGTTGTATAAACACTTTTATCTAAGGTTTTGGTACGAAACCTCTTTATAGGGTATAAAAAATGATAGAGATTATGGTTCAATCACGCATAAGTCTGTCGCCATCCGTCTGCATAAAAATATTCCGTCGAGCGTCCTGATAGAAACACACTGTCCCGTTCCATCCGAATGAAAACTCACTATCTCGTACCGTCCGAATGCCTATCCGGACAGAATTGTTCGAAAGATTTTTCTTCACAATCTTCACATGTATGTAATTAGTTATCTATGTATGTAGTATTAATGTTACATGATCCATTATAGAGGTAAAAACGAGAAACAAGTTATCTATTTTAGTCAAAAAGTCTCATTTAAAAGTAAAACCTATTAGAAAGACACTAATACTATATATTTTGAAGGTTTTCTCAAACCCAAAATAGTAATGAATAATCAATCAGTACATATATTTCTATTTACAACTTTGTAAAGTGATTTTTTACAACATGATAATTATTACTAAAATTTATTATTGATTAAATTTAATTACATAT
The DNA here is from genome assembly GCA_032270985.1 of Heliamphora pulchella. NCBI lineage: Eukaryota > Viridiplantae > Streptophyta > Magnoliopsida > Ericales > Sarraceniaceae > Heliamphora > Heliamphora pulchella. The sequence goes on from JAULJZ010159951.1 coordinate 8,390, forward strand.
TATAAATCGCGCATGGCACTTAGTCTGACAACATATAAAAACGATAACGTACTCTGAATTTTTCTCTACTGTTTTTTTCTCGACGTGCGTTCACACGGAATGAATCGATTGTCATGTCTCAGTAGTTCATTTCTGTACTTTGCATTTTACTGTTCACAAAGGGCAAAAGGTGGGGGCCCAACGATGTCTACCCCTTTTGCTGCCAAATTTAGTTTCTAATTCAATAGCATATTCCAACTTTTTTAAAAATAATCACAATAATGGCGCCGACTTAAAGGTTTTTTTTTTTAGTAAAAAAAATTATGTTACTTTAAATAATTATATTTTTTAGATTTTTCTCGTTACAAAAAATTAAAAAAATAAAAAAATTTGATCAAAAAATATAAAAAAAGTTCATATATGACGTAAAAAGCTACTTTAAAACTTTTATGTTGTTTTTTTTTTATCTTTAGTTAAAATTTTTAAACTTTTTTTACCTATACTTTTAAATTTGTTTTATCATTATGAATGAAAAAAATAAGAAAAATAATTCAAAAATTCAAAAAATTACATAAAAGACAACAAAAAACCACAAAAAAAACAACAAAACAGCTAAACCAAATAGATCATTAAAAGTCAAAAAAAAGTTTTTTTCTTTGTTTAGCAACTTTTATTTTTAGCCTTTTCGTTAATTGTCTTTTAACTTTTTAGTCTTTTTACTTATTGGTTAAAATATTTTTCTAAATTAAAAAAATCGTAATTCTTATCATATCTATTTTTTTGTAAAAATTATATTTTAAAAAATTACTTGTCAACATTTATCAAACCTGGTCTACATTTAATATGAAATTATACACTAATAAAAAGAAATACTTAGACAACTTTTATTTGATTTAATGCTCACAAGCCTTATTGTGTTTCAACTTAAAGTCATTTTAAGCTAAATATGTTAAGGTAGATGTATAGTAAGATTAAAAAAGATAAAATTAAAAATAAAAAGATTCGTAAAATAGTAGGAATTACATTAATTGAAGACAAGATAAGAGAAAATAGATTAAAATAGTTTGGACACATATAACGTAGACGAGTTAATGCAGTAGTTAGAAAAAGCAATAAGATCATAAGTAATGAAAACACTAGGAAGATGAGTAAATCTAAATTGACATGAAATGTCGTATTAAGAAAAAATATGAATATATTAAAACTAACTGAAGATATGACTCTTAACATAATAAAATAGTGTAAAATGATTCATATAGTCGATCCCAATTGATGGGAACAAAATTTTAGTTTTGTTTAGTTTGATTTGGTTTGATTTGGATGTGTATGTTTTTAGTCATTAAGTCACCTAAAACCTTACCAAACTAACTTTTTGTTTGTTGGCTTAATGTGACTCCAAGCAAAAAAATCTACTTTTAAGTTGGGTTATCAAACCATACTAATATTTTATCAAAATTTATTTACCAACTCTTGTATTATTATAGTATCTGTTTAATGGATTCTATTACTTGTATTTGTTGTCAATAGATGGTGACAATTTGCATGGCAAATATGAGATGGTAAAAAAATGGTAATATAGCGCTGTCAAAAAATAAAACTTTAACTATAAGACACATTTCAATTTTTATGTTTTTCATTAACAAAGTTTTGCAGTTCATTTTGCCAACAATAATACTATTATACCAAACATAAATGCGAAAAATAAAAATTTTATTCTAGAGAAAGCAATGTTTTTCCTCCTATCATCAGTTAAACTTGCAATCAGTGAAAATTATATGTAGTACAATAATTGGACGTATGGCTATTAGGGATGCTAATTTTTTCTATGCTATGTTATGCCTCGTTTTGTACTCTTCATTTATATACATAAATACATATACAAAAAAAGTAGGTATTTTTTCGTATATTATATTATCTTTCTTTCTCATTAGTATCATTCTATTTAAAGTTAATAAACTATCTCGATATAATTATGCCTTCAATTTATTCTATTTTTTGGCTCTTCCCTCGATAAGATACTATTGGGTGTATATCTTGTATTTTAAGGACCCATATAATTAATATTTTATTTACATATATTTGGACTGGATTTGAGTTATAAGTCCACAAAGAATCTAATATGTGTAGGCGTTATAATTAAATGTAGCTAGGGTTTTAGGGTTTATTTATAAATAGAACTCTAAAATTCTAATTATTTGCGTAGATAGTTGAATAAAAAAGGAGTGGAGATATAGAAAGAGATGAAAAAATATCAAAGATACATGAATAACCCTTGAGGGAAAAAACAAAATTTGTTTCAGAGCTCGAGTTCTGGGTGTCGATTTTGGAATGTTTTTTATCTCGGGATTGCACATTATATAGTTATAATGGATTATCTCTCGTACTCGTGGATATAAATAGGTTGTGCTGAATCACGTACATCGTTGTGTTTTTTTTTTTTGTGCAATGATTTTTGCTTCTGCTTGCGTTCGAATATTGGTGTTAAAATTTCAACAAGCAAATTGTTGGGCTAGAGGTCTTACATTCTACCGGATCCGTATTTATTATATTACTTTTGGTTTATATGTCATTAGGTTGGGGTGGAATTAGGAGCCCACTAAAAATTCATTATGTATAAGATTATAATAATATGGGCTCATGAACTTTAGGGTTTCCATGTGTGCTTATAAAGAGAATACTGGTGGAAGCCCAAGGGTTAATTTATGAGAGTAGATTGAAAATTATGAGGCTAGCTGATAGAGGGAAGGGAAACGGTGCTATACTCTTTCACAGTCGACGTAGTGAAATATTTTCTCTCTCGCTCGTGGACGTAGGGCAGTGTGAGCCTAATCACGTAAATCCTCGATATTTATTATTTTTGCTTTTGTGAGTGATTTTTTTTGCTTTTGTGAGTGATTTTTTTTGCTTTCATATGCGTTAGAAGATTGGTGTTCAAATCTCAACAAGTGGTATCAGAGCCAATGGATGACGATTCGAAACTTTGGTGAATAATCGGAGCAAGGTACAATTTTTAATTTCGTAACAAATTCATTAAAGGATTTTTATCCTGTGTAGCAACAAATCTTGAAATTGATAATTTAAATTACTTTTGTTATATCGATTCGTATATATAACAAAATAATTCAAGGGGAAGATATCTCCTAAGGTTTTGCAGCACTGCGGATTCATCGGTACGATTAGATTTTTTAGTTTTTGCACTGTTTGATTGGATTGGATAGATCAGTATACATTGGGATTGATCGGGTGTGATCGGGTATAATCAGGAGGGATCTGGTACAATGAGAGTTGATTTGGGCTGTGTAGTACAAGATTTACTCATATATGATATTTTGACAAGTTCAGATTGTGGGAAATTGTCAGACACAAATCTAATAGCGTTAAAGAGTTTAGATTTCGTGATTGAACCTTTTAACGGCCTCAACGACTTCACCGTATGGCAACAAAGGATGAATAATATTTCGACGCGCAAAAGACTAATCAAGGCTCCAACGAAGAAGTTAAAAAAAGGGAAAGCGATGAAGGTTGTAGAGTGGAAAGAGATGCGAGACTTAGCAAACAGTACGATCCAGTTATAACTCGATAATATGACTCTTCGGGAAGTCATCAACGAAAGTGCTCTGGCAAAACTCTAGGCTAAGTTAGAGAGCAAGTACAAGTCCAAGACATTGGCAGAGGAAGCGAACTTTATAGAGCATTTAGACGAGTTCAACACGACACTGACGAAATTAGATTCTTTCGACGCAAAGATCGAAGACGAGGATAAAGCAATTTTTTTGTTGGAGAATTTAAGCCAAGGTGGAGATTGTTGGGCAAGATTTCTTGCATTCTACTGGTCCCGTATTTATTATATTACTTTTGGTATATATGTAAATCAGTTGGGGTAGGATTAGGAGCCCACTAGAAATTCATTATATATAAGATTATAATAATATGGGCTCATGAACTTTAGGGTTTCTATGTGTGCCTATAAATAGGGCACTGGTGGGAGCCCTACCGTTTATGAGAGTAGACAAAAAATTGTAAGGCTAGCTGATAGAGAGAAGGGAGACGGTGCTATACTCTTTCACATTCGACGCAGTGAAATATTTTCTCTCTCTCTCTCATGGACGTAGGCCAGTGTGAGCCGAATCACGTAAATCCTCGGTGTTGATTATTTCTTGCTTTTGTGCGTGAATTTTTTTGCTTCTGTTTACGTTCGAGGATTGGTGTTCAAATCTTAATAAGTAGTATTAGAGCCAATGGAGGACGATTCGAAGACATGCTGAATAATCGAAGAAAGGTACAATTTTAATTTCGTAACGTATAAATCAAAAATTATTTATATTCGTACAAAGAAAGAAAAAGTTTGCGTGACTGGTGCGTAGCTGGTTGCTGCGCGGGTGTTGCGATGTGCAAAGCTACTTAATTGCTTTTGGCAATATTAATCGAAGTATAATTTTTGAGTGAAGCGGCGGCTTCATTTTTGTGATTAAGCAAGGGTTCTTTTTCAAAACGGAAGCACTAGGTTTCAATTTTCAACAATAGGCTAGGATTTGTTTGTGTACGAAAATTAATGTACTTAGTTACTGTGACAATCCACTCTTTTGTCGAAGATTGGTTTTGGGATTTGGATTGATTAAATCCTTTGAAGGGTTTTTATCCTATGTGGCAAAAAATCATGAAATTGACGATTTAAATTGCTTTTGTTATATCGGTTCATATATATAACAAAATAGTTCAAGGGAAAGGTATCTCTGAAGGTTTTGCAGCATTGTGGATTCATCGATACGGTTAAAAAAATTTATTTCTGCACTGTTTCATTGGATTGGACAGTTCGGTATACATTTGGATTGATTGGGTGGGATCAGGTACAATCATGAGGGATTAGGTACAATCAGAGTTGATTTGGGTTATGTGGGACAATATTTACACATATTTGATATTGCGACAAGTTCAGAATGTGGGTGATTGTCAGACACAATTCTAATGGCGTTGAAGAGTTCGAGTTTCGTGATTGAACCTTTTAACGGCCACAACCACTTCACCTTATGGCAACAAAGGGTTAAAAATATTTTGAAACGCAAAGGACTAATCAAGGCTCTCAGGAAGAAATCAAAAAAATCGAAAATGATGAAGGATGTAGAGTGCGAAGAGATACGAGACTTGTTGAACAATACGATCCAGTAGTATCTCGGGAATAAAACTCTTCATGAAGTCATTAACGAAAGCGATCTGGCAAAACTCTAGCCTAAGTTGGAGAGTAGGTACAAGTCCAAGACATTGGCAGAGGAAGAGAACTTTATAGAGCACTTGAACGAGTTCAACAGGATACTGACGGAATTGAATTCTATCGGCACAAAGATCGGAGACGAGGATAAAGCAAGTCTTCTGTTGGAGGATTTAAACCAAGATGGAGATTATTGGGCTAAGTGTCTTGCATTCAATTAGGCTCGTATTTATTATATTACTTTTGGTTTATATGTAATTGGGTTGGGTGGGATTAGGAGCCCACTAGAAATTCATTTTGTATAAGATTATAATAATATGGGATCATGAGTTTTAGGGTTTTCATGTGTGCGTATAAATAAGACACTAGTGGAAGCTCTAGAGTTTATAAGAGTAGATAGAAAATTGTAAGGCTAGCTGATAAAGAGAAGGGGGACGGTGCTGTACAATTTCACATTCGACGTAGTGAAATATTTTCTCTCTCGCTCGTGGACGTAGGCTAGTGTGGGCCGAATCACTTAAATTCCTGGTGTTGATTATTTTTTGCTTTTGTGTGTAAATTTTTTTGCTTCTATTTGCGTTCGAAGATTAGTGTTCATATCTGAACAAGTAGTACCAAAGCCAATGGAGGACGATTCAAAATCGTGATGAATAATCGGAGTAATGTATAAATCAAAAAATATATATATTCATACAAAGAAAGAAAAAGTTTGCGTGACTGGTGTGGTGCTGGTTGCTGCGCGGGTGTTGCACTGTGCAAAGCTACTTAATTGCAACAGCCGATATTAATCGATGTATGATTTTTGAGTAAAGCGATGACGGCATTTTTTTATTAAGCAACGGTTCCTTTTCAAAATGAAAGCACCAGGTTTAAATTATCAGACATATGCTTGGATTTGTTTGTGTACGGAAATTAATATACTTAGATACTTTGAAAATCCACTCTTTCGTTGAAGATTGGTTTTGGGATTTGGATTAATCAAATCCATTGAAGGGTTTTTATGCTGTGTGGCAACAAATCTTGAAATTGACGATTTAAATTACTTTTTTTATATCGATTTGTATATATAACAAAATAATTTAAGGAAAAGGTACCTCCTAAGGTTTTGCAGCGTTCCAGATTCATCGGTACGATTAGATTTTTTAGTTTCTGCATTGTTTGATTGGATTGGACATATTGGTATACATTGGGATTGATCAGGTGTGATCAAGTACAATCAGAGTTGATTTGGGCTGTGTGGGACAAGATTTACACATATTTGATATTGCAACAAGTTCAAATTGTAGGGGATTCTCATACACAAATTAAATGGCGTTGAAGAGTTTGAATTTCGTGATTGAATCTTTTAACAGTCACAACGACTTCACCTTATGGCAACAAATGGTGAAGCATATTTTGAAGCGCAAAGGACTAATCAAAGCTCTCAGGAAGAAGTCAAAAAAATCCAAAATGATGATGGAGGTAGAGTGGGAATAGATGCAAGATTTGGCGAACAAGACAATCTAGATGTATCTTGATAGTAGGACTCTTCGAAAAGTCATCAACGAAAGCGATCTGGGAAAACTCTAGGCTAAGTTGGAGAGCAGATACAAGTCCAAGATAATGGCAGAGGGAGCGAACTTTATAGAGCGCTTGAACGAGTTCAATAGAGTACTGACAGAATTAGATTCTATCGGCGCAACGATCGAAGTAGAGGATAAAGCAATTCTCCTGTTGGAGGTTTCAAGTTAAGGTGGAGATTGTTGGGCTAGGTGTCTTACGTTCTACCGGGCCCGTATTTATTATATTACTTTTGGTCTATATGTATATGGGTTGGGGTGGAATTAGGAGCCCACTAGAAATTTATTATGTAGAAGATTATAATAATATGGGCTCATAAGCTTTAGCGTTTTCATGTGGGCCTATAAATAGGATACTAGGGGAGCCCTAGGGTTTATGAGAGTAGACAAAAAATTATAAAGCTAGCTGATAGAGAGAAGAAGACGGTGCTGTACTCTTTCACATTCGACGTAGTAAAATATTTTCTTTCTCCCTCGTGGACGTAGGCCAGTGTGGCCTAAATCAGGTACATAGATCCTCGATGTTGATTATGTTTTTCTTTCATGTGTCAATTTGTTTGCTTCTATTTGCGTTAGAAAATTGGTGTTCATATCTCAACAAGTAGTATCAGAGCCAATGGAAGACGATTTGAAACCGTGGTGAATAATCGGAGCAAGGTACAATTTTTAATTTCGTAACGTATAAATCAAAAATTATTTATATTCACACAAAGAAAGAAAAAGTTTGTGTGACTAGTGCAGAGTTGGTTGCTACGCGGGTGTTGCACTGTGCAAAGCTACTTAATTGCTATAAGCGTTATTAATCGACGTATGATTTTTTAGTGAAGCGACGGTGACCTTTTTTTTTATTAAGCAAGGGTTCTTTTTCAAAACGGAAGCATCAGGTTTCAATTATCAACCATAGGGTAGGATTTTTTTCTGTACGAAAATTAATATACTTAGATACTTTGAGAATCCACTCTTTCGTTGAAGATTGGTTTTGGGATTTGGATTGATCAAATCCATTAAAGGGTTTTTATTCTGTATGGCAACAAATCTTTAAATTGACAATTTAAATTACTTTTGTTATATCAGTTTGTATATATAAAAAAATAATTTAAGGGAATAGTATCTCCTAAGCTTTTGCATCGCAGCGAATTTAGCAGTACGGTCAGATTTTTTTGTTTCAACACTGTTTGATTGGATTGGACAGTTCAGTATACATTGGGATTGATTGGGTGTGATCGGGTAGAATCAGGAGGAATCGGGTAAAACTAGAGTTGATTAGGGCTGTGTGGGACTAGATTTACACATCTGATATTGCGACAAAATCAGATTGTGAGGGATTGTCAGACACAAATCAAATGGCGTTGAAGAGTTTGAGTTTCGTGATTGAACCTTTTAACGGCCACAACGACTTAACCTTCCGGCAGCAAAGGGTGAATAATATTTTAATGTGCAAAGGATTAATCAAGGCTCTAAAAAAGAAGTTAGAAAAATCTAAAACGATGAAGGATGTAGAGTGGGAAGAGATGCGAGATTTAGCGAACAGTACAATCGAGTTGTATCTCGGTAATGGGCCTTTTCGAGAAGTCATCAACGAAACCGATCTGGCAAAACTCTAGGTTAAGTTGGAGAGCAGGTATAAGTCCATGACATTGGCAAAAGAAGCGAACTTTATAGAGCACTTGGACAAGTTCAACAGGATACTGACATAATCGAATTCTATTGGCGCAACGCAAAGATCGAAGGCACGGATAAAGCAATTCTCCTATTGGAGAATTCAAGCCAGGGTGGAGATTGTTGGGCTAGGTGTCTTGCATTCTACTAGGCTCGTATTTATTATATTACTTTTGGTCAATATATAATTGTGTTGGGGTGGGATTAGGAGTCCACTAAAAATTCATTATGTATACGATTATAATAATATGAGCTCATGAGTTTTAGGGTTTTCATATATACCTATAAATAAAACACTGGTGAGAGCCCTAGGGTTTATGAGAGTAGACATAAAATTGTAAGGCTAGTTGATAGGGAGAAGGAGGATGGTGCTGTACTCTTTCACATTTGACGTTATGAAATATTTTCTCTTTTGCTCGTGGACATAGGCTAGTGTGGGCTGAATTACGTAAATCCTTGGTGTTAATTATTTTTTGCTTTTGTGTGTGAATTTTTTTGCTTCTGTTTGCGTTCGAGAATTGGTGTTCAAATCTCAACAAATAGTATGAAAGCTAATGGAGTACGATTCGAAACTGTGGTGAATAATCGGAGTAAGGTACAATTTTTAATTTCGTAACGTATAAATCAAAAATTATGTATATTCATACAAAGAAAGAAAAAGTTTACGTGACTGTTGCAGAGCTAGTTGTTGCGCGGGTGTTGCACTGTGCAAAGCTACTTAATTGCTACAGGCGATATTAATTGATGTATGATTTTTGAGTGAAGTGGCGGTGCCATTTTTTTTATTAAGCAAGGGTTCTTTTTCAAAATGGAAGCACCAGGTTTCAATTATCAACCATAGGCTAGGATTTGTTTGTGTACAGAAATTAATATACTTAGATACTTTGAGAATCCACTCTTTTGTTGAATGTTGGTTTTGGGATTTGGAATGATCAAATCCATTGAAGGGTTTTTTGTCCTGTAGGGCAACAAATCTTGAAATTGACGATTTAAATTACTTTTGTTATATCGGTTCGTATATATAACAAAATAATTCAAATGGAAGGTATCTCCTAAGGTTTTGTAGTGATACAGATTCATTGATACGGTCAAATTTTTTAGTTTCTGCACTATTTGATTGGATTAAACAGATTGGTATACATTGGGATTGATCGGATGTAATCGGGTACAATCGGGAGAGATCAGGTACAATCAGAGTTGATTTGGACTGTGTGGGACAAGATTTCCACATATCAAATATTGTGACAAGTTCACATTGTAGGGAATTTTCAGAAACAAATCTAATGGCGTTGAAGAGTTTGAATTTCGTGATTGAACCTTTTAACGGCCACAATAACTTCACCTTATGGCATCAAAGAGTGAAGAATATTTTGAAGCATAAAGGACTAATCAAGGCACTAAGAAGAAGTCAAAAAAATCGAAAACGATGAAGGATGTAGAGTGGTAAGAGATGCGAGACTTGGTGAACAGTACGATCTAGATGTATCTCGATAATAGGACTCTTCAGGAAGTCATCAACAAAAGCGATCTAGAAAAACTCTAGGCTAAGTTGGAGAGCAGGTATAAGTCCAAGATATTGGCAGAGGGAGCAAATTTTATAGAGCACTTGGACAAGTTCAACAGGGTACTGACAGAATTAGATTCTATCGGAGCAAAGATCAAAGAAGAGGATAAAGCAATTATCCTGTTAGAGGTTTCAAGTTAAGGTGAAGATTGTTGGGCTAGGTGTCTTGCATTCTGCCAGGCACGTATTTATTATATTACTTTTGGTCTATATGTATATGGGTTGGGGTGGGATTAGAAGCCCACTAGAAATTTATTATGTATAAGATTATAATAATATGGGCTCATAAGTATTAGGGTTTCCATGTGGGCGTATAAATAGGACACTAGGGGGAGCCCTTGGGTTTATGAGAATAGACAAAAAATTATAAGCCTAGCTAATAGAGAGAAGGGGACGGTGCTGTACTCTTTCACATTCGACGTAGTAAAATATTTTTTCTCTCTCTCGTGAACGGAGGCCAGTGTGGCCTGAATCATGTATATAGATCCTCGGTGTTGATTATTTTTTTCTTTCGTGTGTGAAATTTGTTTACTTCTATTTGCGTTCGAGGATTTGTGTTCAAATCTCAACAAATAGTATCAGAGCCAATGGAGGACGATTTGAAATCGTGGTGAATAATCGGAGCAAGGTACCATTTTTAATTTTGTAACTCATAAATCAAAAATTATTTTTATTTATACAAAGAAAAAAAAGTTTGCGCTTACTGGTGCAGAGTTGGTTGCTGCGCGGGTGTTGCACTGTGCAAAGCTACTTAATTGCTACAGGTGATATTAATCGATGAATGATTTTTGAGTGAAGCGACGGCGGCATTTTTTTGATTAAGCAAGGGTTCTTTTTCAAAATGGAAGCACCAGGTTTCAATTATCAACAATAGGCTAGTATTTGTTTGTGTACAAAAATTAATATATACTTAGATACTTTGAGAATCCACTCTTTCGTTGAAGATTGGTTTTGGGATTTGGATTGATCAAATCCATTGAAGGTTTTTATGCTGTGTGGCTACAAATCTTGAAATTGACGATTCAAATTACTTTTGTTATATCGGTTCGTATATAAAACAAAATAATTCAAGAGGAAGGTATCTCTTAAGGTTTTTGAGGGGTGCGGATTCATCGGTACAGTTAGAGTTTTTAGTTTTTGCACTGTTTGAGTGGATTGGACAAATCGATATACATTGGGATTGATCGGGTATGATCAGAGTTGATTTGTGTTATGTGCGACAAGATTTACACATATCTGATATTGCGACAAGTTCAGATTATGGAGGATTATCAGACACAAATCTATTGGCGTAGAAGAGTTTGAGTTTTGCGACTGAACCTTTTAATAGCCACAATGAGTTCACCTTATGGCAGTAAAGGGTAAAGATTATTTTGACGTGCAAAAGACTAATCAAGGCTCTCAAGAAGAAGTCAGAAAAATCAAAAACGATGAAGGTTGTAGAGTGGGAAGAGATGCCAGACTTGGCGAACAGTACGATCCAATTGTATCTCGATAATAAGACTCTTCGAGGAGTCATCAACAAAAGCAATCTAGCGAAACTTTAGGCTAAGTTGGAGAGCAGGTACGAGTCCAAGACATTGGCAGAGGAAGCGAACTTTATAGAGTACTGGGATGAGTTCAACAATATACCAATGGAATTGGATTCTATTAGCGCAAAGATCGAAGACGAGATTAAAGCAATTCTCCTATTGGAGAATTCAAAGCAAGGTGAAGATTATTGGGCTAGGTGTCTTGCATTCTACCGAACCCGTATTTATTATATTATTTTTGGTTTATATGTAATTGGGTTGGGTGGGATTATGAGCCCACCAGAAATTCATTATGTATAAGATTATAATAATATGGGCTCATGAGTTTTAAGGTTTCCATGTGTGCCAATAAATAGGATACTGGTGGGAGCCCTAGGGTTTATGAAAGTAGACAAAAAAATTATAAGGCTAGTTAATAGAGAAAAGGGGAACGGTGCTGTACTCTTTTACATTCGACGTAATAAAATATTTTCTCTCTTGCTCGTGGACGTAGGCCGGTGTGGGCTGAATCATATAAATTCTCAGTATTTATTATTTTTTGTTTTTGTGTGTGAATTTTTTGGCTTCTGTTTGCGCTCGAGAATTGGTGTTCAAATCTCAACAAGTAGTATCAAAGCCAATGGAGGACGATTCGAAATCGTGGTGGATAATCGGAGCAAGGTACAATTTTTAATTTCGTAACGTATAAATCAAAAATTACATATATTCATACAAAGAAAAAAAAGTTTGCGTGACTGGTGCGAAGCTGGTTGCTGCATGGGTGTTGCACTATGCAAAGCTACTTAATTGCTATAGGCGATATTAATCGATGTATGATTTTCGAGTGAAGCGGTGGCGACATTTTTTTGATTAACCAAGGGTTCTTTTTCAAAACAGAAGCACTAAGTTTCAATTATCAATAATTGGCTTGGATTTGTTTGTGTAAGGAAATTAATATACTTAGATATTTTAAGAATCCACTCTTTCGTTGAAAATTGGCTTTGGGATTTGGATTGGTCAAATCCATTGAAGAGTTTTTATCCTGTGTCAACAAATTTTGAAATTGACGATTTAAATTCCTTTTGTTATATCGGTTCGTATATATTACAAAATAATTCAAGGGGAAGAAATCTCTTGAGGTTTTGCAGCACTACGGATTCATCGGTACGGTCAAATTTTTTAGTTTCTGCACTGTTTGATTGGATTGGATAAATCGGTATACATTGAAATTGTCGGGTGTGATCGGATACAATTAGGAGGGATCGAGTATAATCATTGTTGATTTGGGCTTTTTGGGACAAGATTTACACATATCTGATATTGCGACAAGTTCAGATTATAGGGGATTGTCAAACACAAATCTAATAGCATTGAAGAGTTCGAGTTTCGTGATTAAACTTTATAACAGCCACAACGACTTCATCTTATAGTAGCAAATGGTGAAAATATTTTGACGCGCTAATGACTAATTAAGAATCTCAGTAAAAAGTCAAAAAAATCAAAAACGATGAAGGATGTAGAGTGGAAAGATATGCGGGACTTGATGAATAGTACGATCCAGTTGTATCTTAGTAATAGGACTCTTCGAAAAGTCATCAACGAAAGCGATCCGGTCAAACTCTAGGCTAAGTTGGAGAGCAGGTACAAGTCCAAGACATTGACATATCGATTGTCTTTAGGGAAATAATTATCTGCACTTCAGATGGTAGAGGAAGGGAACTTTATAGAGCACTTGTACAAGTTCAACAGGATACTGACGAAATTAGATTCTATCGGCGCAAAAATTGAAGACAAGGATAAAGCAATTCTCCTGTTGATTTTCTTACCTTCATCATTCGAGCATCTAATGACAACACTGATATTTGGGAAAGATACCCTTGGTTTAAATGAGGTTGTTGCTGCTCTCATATCTCTTGAGATATTGAAGAAGATGGAGAGTGACAAATCACAAGGAGACGACATCATAGTTGCATCAGGTAGTAGGCAAGTCAGAGGCCAGGCGATAGTGAGGCAAGAGAGGTCCAAGAAGAAAGGTCGTTCCAAGTCGAGAGGTTACAAAGTGAAGTGCTACTATTGTGACAAGAAAAGTCTTTTGAAGAGAAATAGTCTTAAGTACAAGGCGGACAAGGAGAAAGAACAATCATCAGAGACAACGGTTACAGAGGGCTCCAATTATGAATAATCGAAAGTGCTCGCAGTTACTTCAGGTACGATAAAATTAGATTGGATATTAGATTTCGGATGTTCATTCTACATGTGTCAAGATAGCTAACAATGGGGGTACTGTCAAGATAGCTAACAATGCAGCAAGCATAGTTGTCGGTATAGGAACAGTGCGATTTTACGGGCTTGATGAGACCATTTTGATCTTGAATGGAGTTAGACATGTGCCGAATCTAAGAAAGAATTTGATTTCTTTGGGGATGCTGGATTCGAGAGGCTGCAGGTTCTCATCCGAAGGCAGAATTCTTTGGGTTTTAAAGGGAATCAAGGATGTACTGGAGGAACAGATGATTGATAACCTATTAGGCTCATGGGGAGTGTTATAATAAATGGTGGTACTGTTAGACATCAGATGAGTAGTATAGGTAGACGACATACACATACAAAGTGTAAGGGTGATTAGGGTAACCAACAATTGCAAAAAAGGCACAGAATAGGAGTAAGGTTACACAAAAGCGATGAGGTAGTACAAGTGCACAGGCAAGCAGGTCAAATGGTGTGCAAGATGCTTGCAAGATGCGAGAGCAACAGTTGTTGGATGTTCGCAAGAAACCTCCGAGCAACTAGACTTATACGACAGATGTGATGGACAAGTGTACACCTCGACAAAAGCGAGTCTCCTTTGCTCTTGATTTGGTTAGTGATGGTGATCTCTTCGATTGTATGCACAAAGGGGAGAGATGGGTCCATGTTCTTCTACAAAGTAGTAAGCATTGTGTGACACCCAGTTTGGGTGTGAGCGCCTCGGTGTAGAGGTGCGGGCCGTGTTGTTTGAGTGTGGCAGATCGATGACGACGACGACTGTTAGGGTTGGTATACTGAAAACTATATTTTTAGTATTTAATTTTATAAAATTAATTTTTCATTTTATGAGAATCTTTATGAGTAATATATACATATCATTTCTTTGTTATGCATGGATATTCAATATTCTGTATAGTATTTAATCTAGTGTGTAGAGTACGACTTACACACCGAAGATCAGATTTTAGGTTCTTGCAGAATATAAGTTTTATGTGCATATTTTAGATAGAAATAGACATATCATCGGTACGACTGTAGCACAGAGTTTTAGTAGATATGTCTTAGTTATGGGGAACAGATAATAGTATCGTCTATTGTTCCGATTCTCTATACTAGTATACTTTGTGTGTATTGAACAGGACATTTGAGATAATTAATTTTATACTGACTATATAAATTAATTCGCACCCTAAAGTTATTATGAATAGTGCTTATTCTCTTAATCCTGAAATAATTATTGATTTACATATATTTAATATTCGTTGTTTTAATTCATTTGAGGGTGCGATCTTATATAGGTCTATATTTCCGGTGGGTTGGATAGTGGTATTATTTATATGACAAATATTAATTATTGACGGAATTCACATCCCGAAAGATCGGGATTGACGATACCCCTTTAAGGATACTTATAAGTTTTGATCGGGTCAAACCATGCAGGTAGATTTAATTATCCGATAGTCAAATAAGTTAAGCAAAAGGGCTTAAAAAATATCAAGATACTGATTAAATTAAATTTTCAGTAATTAAATTTAATTGGCGAGTATCGAGAATCTTAACGTGGGAAGAAATATTAAGCATTTAATAACATAAATTCAATATAAGAAGGTCTTGAGATTATGGGTCAAGTACAATTAGAGTTCTTTAGTAGTATAAACTGTAATTCAGTATTTTATGAAAATTGTAGAAATCGTTGCGTCTTTCCAAAATTGCAGAAACCGCTAGTAGGTATCTGTGTTCCACTGAAAATTTTACTCATAATTATTTCTCAGGTCCCTGCTGTAGCCCTATATATATGCAGATAGACTGAACCAGCTTCATATCATTTTTGATGATATCATATTTTGTCTTTCAAGACAAAAGATATCGGGGTTCTGCCGGTACGAGTTCTCAATAGTCCGTAACTTACACTACGTTCGAGAATCGCATAAGGGAATACAGTAGATCTGATAGGAGTTTTAACTCGGAATCAAATCATAGTTGAAGAATCGATCGACAAAAGATATTCTTCTAAATTAATTTTGATTATATGGGTTTTATTTTGATCATTCGCCGTCAAAAGTTTTTATCTATAGCCCGTTTCGGCGTTTGCCAATCCAGTTATTTTTTTACTGAAAATCGTTTGCAAAAACATAAATCTTGGCAGTCTTGCCTGCAACAATTGATATCAGAGCCGTTTTATTTTTTGTTTATGGTTATCGGGGCCGGGTAGTTTTAAAACTGTTGCTAACTTTGTTTTGCAGGCATTCTAATCCCGATTTTATGATCATCTTTTATTTTCATGTTTGATTAATACGTAGATGGTGATTTAATTTAATTATTTTTTTTTTCACAGGGATTGACTGTGATAGATTAATTGATTGTGAAATTTACGGAGGCATAGGATCAATGTAAAAAAATTGTGTTTTTTAGTTTCTAATTTTTTATTTATTTTATGAAATCAAAAAAAAAAAAGGAAAAAGAATGAAGAACACGGTGTTGGCAAACTGTTTATGAGCAACAAGCTGTTTTCAAAAAGTGTTCCGGTGGTTTTTTAAAAACCAAACTAGTGACGCATACACGGAAAATCAAGAGGCTATTTGGTGCAGCATTTTTTTTTTTTGGAGCAATTCCCAAGCGCGCATAGCAGTTTTTCAATCCCAGCACCATAGGTTGTTTCGGAGTAGTGATTTTTAGCCTCCAAAGCTGTTTCGACAGCAGGCATTTTACACCATAAAAGGTGGCACAATTCCCAAGCAGGTCCAAAACTGACAGTTTCCAAGCAACAGTGAAAGCCAAACAGTACCAGGCTGTTTCGGTGCAAAGGTGGCGCACTGTTTCCAAGCAAACAGCAGGACTGGTTTCCAATCAAAGCACTACAGCGGCTAACTGTTTCAGCAATTTTTTTAAAGCTGTTGTTCAAAACTGAAGTGGCAATTCCAAAAGGCGCCAGCAGTGCTGCAGTTTCCACACAAAACAGTTTTGTCCCAAACAGCACCTAGCTGTAGCGGTTTTCCCAAAGCCGCAGGCGGATCAATGATTGAAACACAGAGCAATTTTAGGTGATAAGCGCAAATCCACAGCAGCGGATTTGGATGGAAATGATTATCGGGGTTTTACAGCGGATTTTGTTTTGAGAGCAGCGGCTTGAAGCTTGAATCCCAAACGGCAGCCAGCAGTTTCCAAATCAAACACAAGCGGTGCAATCCCAAGCATACACAGCAGTGTTCATCCTAACAGGCAGCTGATTGAGAAAAAGATTTTGCAGCTTATCCTTTTAGACAAAGATACTGAAATTCTTTAAAGTTTTAATCGGATCATAAAACTGGGATATGTTTTTTGCATTTATTTTTTTATATTAACTGCGTGAATGATAAATATTAATTTTATTTATTCTGTTAATTTAATTAATTTGAATATTCAGTTTTAATTGAAATATTTTATAATAAAAAATGAAATTAAGTTCTTTTAATTAATTTATTAATTAAATAAATTTTTTTTAGATATTTTATTTTTTACAAAATCTCACGTTTAAGATGATTTTTTTTAAATCGGATATTTTGAAAAAACGTGAAAATTAATTTTAGATTTGAATTAATTAAATGAAAAAATATTTAATCGAAATAAATTATTATTTTTTAAAAAATGTGGAACGAAAAATAAAATAAATAAATACCTTTAATCACTACCTTAGCTGAAAAGCTAAAAGAAAAACTGTGCATTTATTAAAATTTTATTTGTTATACATTTAAAAACGAAAAATGGTTTGATAAATCAGAATATTTGAAATCATGTACACGAAAAGATATTTGATTCTTTCAGATTGTGTGACTTTCGAAATTAATAAATTTATTTTAATTAAATGGATTTTTGTAACCCTAAAAAATGTTTTAAAAATCTAAGTAGGAGAGAAAATTTATTCATAGATAAATCTCGAGGTCTCCATCTCTAGTTTGTAGGCAATGCAATTAAATCCTGCGTATTAGCCGTAAGGCCTTCCTCCCCATCGGACAAATTAATTGTGGTATCCTCAGTACAAACCTCCTTTAGGGATAGTTTTGAATAATTGTTAGTGTGGATCACTTCTCCATCTGAAGGGTTCATTGCAAAGCGATTGATTTGAGATTAAGTTATGGTTAACACTTAACTGTATATAATAGTATCATCTCCATCTGAGTCACGGCTATTATATGCTAGGTCGAAACTATGTCAGTTATTTAATTTTACTTAGCATGGTCAGTTGTCTAGATAGTAAAATTAAAAGAAATTAGCCTATCTGGTCTTATAATGGATAGTAGACGTCCACCCATCGTGGCATGCTATTCACAGGTTACCAAACTGCTGGCGAATTAATTTTAAAATGGTAGAGAGAACTGAATTAAAATAAATTTAAAATTTTACTCATCATAATTAATGATTTTTTAATTATGTGATTCTCAGAATTAAAATGCCTTTCAACCCACTCGCTTTAATATTCAAAGAAAACAAATTTACAGGATCAAATTTTATTGACTAAAAATGTAAATTGAATATGGTTTTAACTACCAATGTATTCCTTCAATACCAGAAAATGTGTCTGATTCAGAAAAAAGTTCTTCCTCGAGGCTAAAAGGCATGAAGAAAAAAAAGGTTCAGAAATAGAAAGACATGATTTCTAGGGTAGTTAGTGGACCACGGACTAGTGTGAAAAAGTCGAAAGACATATGTTTTTACTACAACCAGACCCGGCACTAAAAAAAACTATGTCAAGTATTTCTCAGAAGGCTGAACAAATAGGGTAATTTCTGTTCACTAGTTGTGAAAACATATTTAGCGGTGTTATCTACCGATACCTGGTGTGTAGGTACGAGAGCTACTAATCATGTCTGTAATTTATTGTAGGAGTTTTAGAAAACCTAACAACTTAGTGATGAGGAGATTTACCTACATATTAGCAATAATACAAAGGTAACAGCAGTTGCAGTAGGAGATGTCACTCTCAGTTTTGGTAGAGATCGGATTTTAATATTG